>JALAZF010000263.1:8515000-8783693 GCA_022829125.1 Lathyrus tuberosus | reverse complement strand
TTTCATAGGCTTTATTCTTAATCAAATTGAGACTTGAATTTTTTTCAACTCTCTCACGCCCAGCACTATTACACTTGATGCGTGTATATCAATTGTGCATTGTCTGAATTATTGATTTGTTGAACTTGGTTTTTTTAATACAAGTTTCTTACGTCCAACACTAGTAGGTTTGATGTGTATATATAAATGGTGGGTGTCCTAATGGATGGGATTGTGATACTATATACATAATGTTTTAGATTAATAAAAGATTACTCACATACCTAATGCTTTAATATTTTGGATGGAGATATATTGTCTAACTCTCTTGTAGTCTTGGAGCATTTGACTCATTGTTCCTCAGACCTTTTGGGACTTCCCAACAGTATGGTCATATTCGGCCACTTGGATGTTTATGATTCGGCCAACAAAGTTGAATTCTCATACTGCGTTCACCTTCTTTAAGATGGCAAAGAAGTCGTTGATATAAATAACTTTACTATAGGGTTTTATTGTACATTTTCTCGCCAACCTAGTGGAGGCTATAAAGTGCAAATTGTCTTTTAAATTATTGATAGTCGAATGTCTCGAGGAAATAGGACTAGAATATATATCATCATCATCATCATTATCTAATAATTGAGTTAATGATGAAGACATAACGAATCACTTCAATGACCAATTAACTGAAGTACCTAGTTTGATGAGTTGAACCTGAACTACAGCTTGTTCCTATTTAAGCTATATAATGGTGTCTGTCAAAAAAAAAGCTGTCAAATGATGTTTTTTGCAGCCTGCACAAGCTTATCATTGGTTACACTATTACAGTTTTTGTCATGGTATGCATGTTTGATGTTATAGATTCGACCTCTGCTGTAAAAGGCTAGATTGCATGTGTTTCTCAAAAAGTATATCACGTTATGAGTGAATAGAAACTGAAAATATAAAACTCAGTATATTCTGTTTAAGGGTTTTTTTGGATCTGACATAGTAAACTGAGCCTCGAGCATTGAGTGTGAATACAAATTAGATTAGAATAATGAAGACCAAAAGCATCATTTATTGGATTACAAGAGACAAGTTTTGCTAACTGTATAGGAGACCAAAAAGGGGACAACCTCAGAGGACTTAACTTTATTATGTTAACAACAATCTACAAAGTGAGATTCGACCATTAATTTGTCCTAAGCTCAATTGTCCTAATTAAGGATATGGAGGTTTTCATGTGAAGGACACTTATAAAAGTACACGTGAAGGGTCAATATTTCTTCAACTAAAAGAATCTTTGGTGTATGAATTATTAGTCTAACATTATTAAATTTGTAGAAATATTTTGTTTCTTTCTTGTGCTAACATCTAGCTTTTCCAATTGGTGAAGGAAAAGAAGAATATAAAGACATGCATGCTACTTGTATATTTATTATCATGACTAAACCTACACGTGACTTCAAAGAAAAGATGAACATCGAGGACTATATGTTTATTTGGGTTTTTCCCTTTTTACTCATAAATGGTACAATATACAAAATCATATTTATTAAATAATATCACAATGAATTTCAGTCACATTAGTCAAAATTGTCGGCAAATTATGTCTCATTACTACTTTGTCAAGCATTATGGTGTGAAAAACGATACCGAAATAACAAAATATATTTGGTTTTTTGAGCACCAAGAAATCCACAAGAGTAGAAATTAAAGAAGGAAAAACTTGAACAAACACACAAAACCCTATTAGGGTTCACAAAGAAAAGAGGAAGAAGAATAGAGAATTTGTTAAATCTGTTTTACTATTCACTTTCTCAATAGGGTTCAAAGATTACAAGTGAATACCAACAATTAACCTCTCTCAACCTAATAAGGTTTTGTCACACCTTAGGAAGAGAGACTAGTATGCTATTTATAATAAACCTAACATACTAAACTAATGGGCTTTTTAACAATTACCCATTACAAGCTAACTTAGGGTACAAGCTAACTTAAACAATTGGATCCATAACACAAGGCTCAATTCGATCTCCTACATAATAGAACACAATTCGACTACAGCATGTAGGTCTTCGACAACAGCATGTGAGCGGACTTCGACGACATGCTAAAACTAGAGTTCGATCCAATATTTCACAAATCTCCACCTTGGATCTAACTCTATATCCTCAAGAAATAAACTAGCTTTCTTCATGCAATTTTATCAACTGCATACAGTGGAAAAACTTGCAACTGGGCAACATCTTGGTGATCATATCAGCAGGATTATGATCTGTCGAAACCTTCAGCACTTGGACTTCTCCACGCCCGATTACCCTTCTGACGAAATGCAGCCTCACATCAATGTGCTTGGTTCACTCATGATAGACTGAATTCTTCGACAGGTAAATTGTACTTTGACTATCACATTTAACAGTGATAGCTGGACCTTGAACTTTCAGCTCATTTGCAAAACCTTCAAGCCACAATGCTTCATTCACAGCTTCAGTTAGGGCGATATATTCCGCTTCAGTGGTTGATAAGGCAACAACCTTCTGAAGTGTTGCTTTCCAACTGATTGTTGTCCCAAACATAGTGAACACATATCCAGAAATAGATTTTCTGTAATCCATACAACCTGCATAATCAGAGTCGACATATCCTTCGATTGCTGCTTTACTATCTTCACCCAAGGCTCCACCATAAATTAGGACTCTATTCAGAGACCTATTTATGTACCTTAAAATCCACTTCAATGCTTGCCAGTGAGCCTTTCCAGGATTCGCCATGAACCTGCTTACAAGACTTACTGCATATGCTATGTCAGGTCTAGTACAGACCATATCATACATCAAAGAACCCACTATATTAGTATATGGAATGCTATTCATATAAGCTCTTTCGACATCAGTACTGGGACACCGATTTATACTTAGCTTGAATTAAGGGTTTGTCAGAGTCACAACAGACTTTGAATTCGACATACCATACTTTTCGAGAATTTTCTGTAGGTATGCCTCTATAGATAAGCATAATTTCGACTGCTTTCTATCTCTTCGGATGTCAATACCAAGAATCCTGGACGCAGCTCCCAGATCATTCATGTCGAACTCCTTATTGAGTTCATCCTTCACCCTCATTACATATTCGACATCGTTGGTTTCTATTAGAATATCATCCACATAAAGCAACAAAATAACAAATGAATTACAGGTCGAAATCTGAAGTAAACACAGTGGTCGAACTGACTTATAATGAAACTTATGCGTTCTATGAACTTGTCGAATCTCATATTCCATTGTCGAGGAGATTGTTTCAGTCCATATAAAGATCTCTTCAGTTTGCACACATAATCTTCCTTCCCCTTTTCGACATACCTTTCAGGTTGCCTCATAAGGATTGTTTCATCTAGATCACCATACAAGAACGTAGTCTTCACATTCATCTGTTCCAGTTCAAGGTCGAACTGTGCCACCATGGCAAGCAACATTCTAATGGACGTGTGCTTCACAACAGGAGAGAACACATCATTGAAGTCGACACCTTCTTTCTGAGTGAACCCCCTAGCGACCAATCTTGCCTTGTATCTCTTCGACGCCACTCCTTCGATTTCTTCCTTAACTTTAAAAATCCATTTACAACTGACTAACCTAGCTCCAGCAGGTTTCTTGATCAATTCCCATGTGTTTTTGTCATGAAGAGATTTCATCTCATCATCCATAGCCTTCAGCCATTCAGTCTTTTTTCGACTCCTCATAACTTCCTTATAGTTTCTAGGTTCTTCGTCGAGAACCTCACTTGCAGAGATTAAGGCATAAGCTATAAGATCTACACACCCAAGTCTCTGAGGTAGCTTGATGACTCTCCTCGGCCTGTCTCTTGCTAGCAGATAGTCATTATCAGTTTTCTCATCTTCGACAGCATCTTTTGCTTCTTCTTCGACTTCATTTGGGATACGCAATTCAGCATCAACATGCTCCACCTCAACAGGAATCTCTCCCTGTTCCAGCTATTCGTCAGCATCATCAGTTTTCTTGAAATCCATCTTAGCTTCATTGAAAACTACATCTCGACTGGTGATACACCTCCTATGACCTGGCTCTAGGCACCATAACCTATAAGTTTTGACTCCTTCAGGGTGTCCCATGAACATGCATTTCATAGCTCTAGGTTCGACCTTGTCTTGCCTAATGTGAGCATAAGCCACACAACCAAATACTCTCAGTCTGTCGAGACTAGGTGGATGTCCCGGCCTGACTTCTTCGGGTGTCTTCATATCTAATGCAGTCGAAGGGCATCTGTTTATCAGATAAGCTTCTGTCGAAACAGCCTCCGCCCAAAACACCTTCTTTAATCCAACACTAACCAACATGCATCTAACCCTTTCAAGGATTGTTCGATAGAATCTCTCAGTTAGGCCATTTTGTTAAGGAGTACCTGCTACAGTCGCATGCCTTGCAATCCCAGACTCAACACAGTAACTGTCAAACGCTTCAGTGCAGAACTTAAGCCCATTATCGGTTCTCAACCTCTTAACCTTTCTGCCAGTTTGAGTTTCGACCAGAACCTTCCAACTTTTGAAATTCTCAAAAGTTTAATCCTTCGTCTTCTGAATGAATACCCATAACTTTATGGAATAGTCATCAAAGATGGATAGAAAATACCTTGCACCTGAGTGTGAAGGATTCCTTGCAGGCCCCCAAAGATCAGCATGAATGTAATCCAGAGATCTATGTATTCTTTGCTTACTTTTGTTAAACTTCACCCTACAAGATTTACCAAATACGCAAGATTCACAAAACTCCAACTTTTCGACTTTGTCACCACCTAGCCGGTTCTGCTTCCCCAATTCGACCAGGCCTCTTTCGCTGACATGGCCCAATCTCATGTGCCATAATTCTGTTTTTAATACAGGTTTCGTGGATGCAATATTTGTCGAACCACTTACAACCTCAGCCTCAAGGGTATACAAGCCTTGTTTCTTCACGCCTCTCAAGACTTCCTTCGACCCCTTCATGACTCTTAGGATACTTTTCTCTCCTTGAAAAACATATCCCTTCCTGTCGAATTCACCAAGAGAAATTAAATTTCTCATCAAATCAGGTACATACTTGACTTCAGTCAATAACCTTATTGACTCATCATGGAGCTTGAATCTCACAGATTCAATACCTGCAATTTTGCAAGATTTGTTGTTTCCCAGCAGCACCAATCCACCATCTTGATCACATAGCTCCTCGAACAATTCTCTGTTTGGAGTCATGTGCCAAGTGCAACCTGAATCCATAATCCACTCTTTTCCTGAGTCGCCGCTTGAAACTACAAGGACATCAGATGAGTCGAAGTTATCTTGAACAATGGTTGCGTTGCCATTATCCTTACCTCCATGATCTTTTAGGCGCTCAGGGCACACCTTTATTGTGTGACCCTCCTTCTTATAGTGATAACATCGAATACCAGATGTTTCGCCACTATAAGACTTCTACGGACTTTTACCTCTCTTCTTGTCGAACTTACCATCATTTCGCAAGAATTTTCCCTTAACGGCCAAACCTTCACCAACCATCGAAGGTTTATGCTCCTTTAGTTCGTTCAGGTCCTTAGAATACAGGGATGATTGAACTTCTTCAAAGCTCAGGGACTCCCTTCTATACAAGAGAGTTTCTTTGAAGTAAGCATGTGTTCTGGGCAAAGCACACAACAACAACAGTGTTTGATCTTCGTCATCGATCTTCACATCAATATTTTCAAGATCAAGAATCAACTTGTTGAACATATCCAACTGCTCAGCCAACACTTTGTCTTCACTCATCTTGAATGAATACAAAGCTTGCTTCAGGTAGAGTCGATTCACCAGAGATTTAGTCATATACAAACTTTCAAGTTTCAACCATAACCCTGATGTCGTAGTCTCCTTTGATACCTGTCGATGAACCTTATCACCAAGGCTCAACAATATTACGTTGTGGGCTTTCTCTATCATGGCCGTCTTTTCCTTTTCTGTTAACGCAACGTCCATGGCTGCCTCTCCCTTCAACGCTTCCAAACAACCCTGCTGAACCAATAGGGCTTTCATCTTCAAGCGACACAGACCGAAATCGTTCACACCGGTGAACTTTTCAATCTCATACTTTGTTGAAGGCATCTTCTCCACGCTCATCACACCAATTTGTTGTGAAAAATGATACCAGAATAACAAAGTATATTTGGTTTTTTGAACACCAAGAAATCCACAAGTGTAGAAAAGAAGGAAAAACTTGAACAAACACACGAAACCCTATTAGGGTTCACAAAGGAAGAGAAAAGAGAAAGAAGAATAGAGAATTTGTTAAATCTGTTTTACTATTCACTTTCTCAATAGGGTTCAAAGATTACAAGTGAATACCAACAACTAACCTCTCTCAACCTAATAAGGTTTTGTCACACCTTAGGAAGAGATACTATTATGTTATTTATAATAAACCTAACATACTAAACTAATGAGCTTTTTAACAATTACCCATTACAAGCTAACTTAGGGTACAAGCTAACTTAAACAATTGGATCCATAACACAAGGCCCAATTCGATCTCTTACATACTAAAACACAATTCGACTACAACATGTAGGTCTTTAACAACAGCAAGTGAGTGGACTTCGACGTCATGCTAAAACTAGAGTTCGATCCAATATCTCACACATTATTTATGTTTAAATATTTTCGTCTAGAGAATTTATTCAAAATAAAGGTGATTATGAATTCTAGATTTATCATGTATCATATTTGGTGTTTTCGTCGAGTCGGCTTCTCATTTTTTTTCACTTGTGACATAGGTAGTAGTGTCTGGTGTAAAATTTTCAGATGGTTGGAGTGATAAATAATATTTACTAGAGATTTTAGTTTTCTCTTTGATATGCTTTGAACCATTTGGAGCGCTCAAAATGAGATTGTATTTTCTGTTTCTTCAATAAATGTGAAAGATGTGGAGGAGAATAATTTTTTTACTTGGAAATAAGTTTTGGGTAGATCGGTAGAGAACTCTTGGACCTTCACTTAATGACTTCAGAACCCTATACTTTGGATTGACCAATAGAGCACCAAGATTATAACCAGGTTAAGAGTGTGTGTTCTTTCTTTTCTCGGTGGTTT
Organism: Lathyrus tuberosus; assembly: GCA_022829125.1. Taxonomy (NCBI): domain Eukaryota; kingdom Viridiplantae; phylum Streptophyta; class Magnoliopsida; order Fabales; family Fabaceae; genus Lathyrus; species Lathyrus tuberosus. The sequence continues at coordinate 8,776,618 of JALAZF010000263.1, read as the reverse complement.
TTGATAGAGTGTTGATGGTCCAACTGACTTTAGCCCTAGTTTAATCCTTCATTGGGGTACATTTCTTAGAGTGCGAGTTTTTTTTAGAGTTGACTTATGACGACTTGTTTGTTTTTTCCCTTATAGCTTTTTTTTCTTTTATTTGTATTTGTTTAGTTTCTTAGTCGTAGATTTTGGTACATCTTATGTCAGGGATATGTGTATTTGTATTTTGTTTATGCTATTTGTTCTTTATTATTAATATATTTATTTTGTTTTAAAAATAATTATGTCTAAATAACAACAACAATCAAGTCTTATCTCATTAAATGCGATGGGTTACTTTCGCCATAACATTATCAAAATTTTCAATCTCGATATTTTTTCTTAATAATTTCTCTTATAGTTTTTCGAGACCTTCCTCTAACTCTAATTGCTTGACTTTTCTTTATCTGAATTATTCTCCTTAGTATATGATTTGTGAATCTTATCTCTACATGCATAAACAATTAATTCTATTTTTTACAATCTTTTCTACTATAAGTGTTATTCCAATACTATCTCTAATACTTTTATTTCTAAACCTATCATGTCTAATTTTACCACACATCAAACACAACATCATCATCTCTATTACACTTACTTTATTCTCAAATAATATATTTGGGTAACATAAATTGTAAGTTCCTGGATTGGCTGGAATTTTGGTAAAACAACAAGGTGTTCAATGCTGATGTCATGGTGTTGATGTTGCAGCATTGAGTCTTAGTACTGGGCTGTACTAAGTTGTGAAGGTTCACTATGTTTGATGTCATGGGCTTGATGTCATAACATTGCAATTAACAATGGGCTGTGTTAAGGTTGCTAGTTGCTGAAGTGGATGCCTGATGTCACATAGGTGATGTTGTAACATCAGACCTGCAGAACTGAAGCTAATGACAGCATGGGCTTGTTGTTATTAGGGTCGCGTATTAGCTGGAATTGTGGAGAGTGTTGACTCGTTGGATGAGAATATCTTGGGCTAGATATTTTCTGTTACATGGGAGATTTGATTGCAGGTTTGTTGGAGAATTAAAAGGTGGAAGATTTAAAAAGATTTTGGGGATAAAATCTGTTTTAAAAGATTCAGTTTTTAATTAACAAATCTGATCAAATATTGTGACAAATCCAATCCAAATTCAAGGAGCTATATAAAGCGCACAAGACCAAGGAAGAAGGTACAGAAAACAGATTGAAGATCAAGAGCTGGAGGCTTAGTGTCTAGGGTTTGTTTAGAGTACTTGTATTTACACTATTCTAGGTTTGAATAGGTGTTATGTTTCTGTCCTCTCTAGAAGCTGTGAAGCAATAGAGAGTTGTTGATTGATCGAAGCTAGGAAGCAAGATCAAGGGATCTCAAAGAGGTTGTTCTTTGAGTATTTTAGGGGATTGAGTAGTGTTCTCATATCTAAGTGGTTTCTTAGGTAGAAAGTCACTAGTAGAGTATAAGTTTAGGAGATTGTCAACTGGTGTGTTGAGTCTGTAAATTATATCTACAAGTAGTGAATTTCATCCCTGGCTTGGTAGCCCCCAGACGTAGGTAGTTAGACCGAACTGGGTGAACAATTCCTTGTGTTATTTTGTGTTCTGTTATTGCTGTCCATTATTGCAGAGTGTGTTGTTGTGACATTGCACCTTAACATCACACGTCTGGTACCATAATTTCAATTGGTATCAGAGCAGGCATCCTGTCTGTCTCTGGGTGAGATCTAGGGAAGTTACTTTCTGGTGAAAGATGGACAAAGAGGTTGGAGGATTCGTCAACAGACCCTATATTGGATGGCTCAAATTATGAGTATTGGAAGCCTAGAATGACTACCTTCTTGAAGTCATTAGACAACAGAGCTTGGAAGGCTGTCGTTAAAGAGTGGGAAGCTCCAGCTGTATGTGAGAAAGATGAAGCTGGCAAGGATAAAGAAGGCACCTCAAAGCCTAAGCCTGAAGAAGAATGGACCAAGGAAGAAGATGAGCTTGCCCTTGGGAATTCAAAAGCCCTAAATGCCATCTTCAATGGAGTTGACAAGAACATATTCAGGCTGATCAACTCATGTGAGACTGCTAAGGCTGCTTGGGATATTTTGAAGGTTACTCATGAAGGCACATCTAGAGTTAAGATGTCAAGACTTCAGCTTTTAACTTCTAAGTTTGAAAGCTTGAAGATGAAGGAAGATGAGACTATTCATGACTTCCACATGAGTGTTCTTGAGCTGTCAAATGCATCCAGTGCTCTTGGTGAGAAGATGACAGAAGAAAAGCTGGTTAGAAAGATCCTCAGGTCCCTTCCTAAGAAGTATAAGATGAAGGTGACTGCCATTGAAGAATCTCAAGACATTAGCAAGATGAGAGTTGATGAGCTCATTGGGTCTCTTTAAAATTTTGAACTTGGTTTGATCGAGGAAGAACCAGAGAAGAAGCCAAAGAGCATAGCCCTGGTGTCAAATGATCAAGAAGAAAAGAGAAAGAGTTCTGAGTCCCAGGAGGATCTGCCTCAGGCCATAGTTATGTTGGGAAGGCAGTTCAACAAAGTGTTCAAGAAGATGAACTATAACTACAGGCCTAATATCAAGAACATCTCTTCTGACATCAGCAAGTCAAAAGAGAAAGATGAAGAGAAGACTGCCCAAGAGAAAGGAGTTCAGTGCTTTGAATGTGAAGGGTATGGACATATCAAGAAAGAGTGTCCCACATTCTTGAAGAAGCAGAATAAGGGCTTGACAATTTCCTGGTCTGACTCTGATAGTGAAAGTGAAAGTGAGTCAGCAAAGCATGTTACAGCTTTGACAGGAATTGTTGAATCTGATGACGAAAGTGATGGAGAAGTCACCTATGATGAGCTAGCTTCAACCTACAAGGAGTTGTGTTTAAAGAGTGCTGAAGTGTGTCAAGAGAACAAGTACCATAAGCAACAGATTGATCAGCTAGAGAATGACAAAGCTGAATTGGAGAAAGAAGTCTTATGTGTCAAAGCTCATCTTGATCATATGACAAAATCTGTTAGAATGTTGAACAGTGGGACAGCCACTCTTGACAAGATACTCCAGTCAGAAAAGGCCGCTGGAGACAAAGCTGGGATAGGTTGTAAAGAAACTTCAGAAGCAAGCACTTCAGGTTCAAAGAAGGAAGTGTCACAACCTGTGCCTCAACATCAGCCAAAAAGGCAGAATCAGAAAGCTGATGCTTCACGACCTAAGAAGATTGAGAAGAAGACTGGTCCTAATCAGAAGAGAAAGCAGCCACAAGGAGCTAGTCAGTATATGCCCCCACAATACCACAAGAGCATGAAGGCTGCAAGGTTCAAACAGAACATGTTCCATCAGATGTCTCAACATCAGGGTAACTGGTATGGATATAATAATGTTGTGCCTCATTACTATGGAAGAAGGAAGCCTCATCACCATAGGAGACAGCCTAGAAGACAACATCCTCAGTTCAGGAGACAATCTACCTATGGTAAAAGACAACAGCCTCACCATAGAAGACAGTCAAACTTTGGAAGAAGAAGACAGCACCAGTACTATGGATGGCAGCCACAACAGTTTCATCATCAAGGTGGCAGGAAGTTTAACAACTTCAGTGAAGAGAGAGTAAGGTGCTTCTATTGTGGGAGATTTGGTCATATGCAGTTTTCTTGCTTTAAACTGCATGGATATCCCAAATATGTTCCTCAACCTAGACAGAAGGAGAACATGACTAAGGTTGTTAAACAGTGGGTTCCTAAAGCTCAAGCTACATGTCTATTGGCTCACACCTCAGATAGACATTTTGCTAAGGATGAATGGTACCTTGACAGTGGTTGTTCAACGCACATGACTGGGTCCAAAGATCTTTTGGTGAATGTCAATTCTTGCTCCTCTAATGTTGTCACTTTTGGTAATGGAGAAAAAGGGGTGGTAGAAGGTGTTGGAAGAGTGAAGTGTTTTGATGGACCTGACCTTGACAATGTTCCTCTTGTCAAAGGTTTGAATGCTAATTTGATTAGCATAAGTCAGCTCTGTGATGAAGGGTACAAGGTCAGCTACACTAAGGACGAGTGTTTGGTGACTAGTGACAAGAATGAGGTAGTGATGAAGGGAGTAAGATCCAAAGATAATTGTTATCAGTGGATACCTCAAGTGGACAGCTTATCTAGTGATGTGGTAAAATCAGATGGTGACATCAAGTGTGAAAGTATGGTGAAAAGTCAATCTGGGTTAATAACTTATGGTGCTGTTACTCCTAAGTTGGATGATGTGTTAAAAGCCAAATTGAGTAGTCAGTTATGTGAGCAAGATGAAGAAGTCAACAATGCTGATGGAAGGATCAAAAGTTGTGACCTTAAGAAGTGTTGGGAGCTGAATACTTGCGAGGCCAAGAAAGATGACAACCTGACTAATGACTCCTATAGTTCAGAAGAAAAATTTCACAGGTTGACAATCCTTAGGTTGGAAGATGCAGATGTTAGAGCTGATGTTAAAACATCTCAAGTCAAGAAAGGTACTTCAAGCCTTAAAATAAAGAAGAGTGATGATGAACTAATTGCAAAAGTGGTTCCTGGGGTTGCTAAACGACTGAAATCAAGGAAGAGGAAAGCTATTGAGTCACCTCCAAAGATGAGAACTGATAAGCAGAAGATCTATGTGGATGGTACTACAAAATCCAGGAGTAAAGTGTTCATCTCTTCCAGAAATAGGAAGATCAGAGATAAGTATGATGAAAATGTCCAGGATATCTCTCAAATAAAGGAAGCCGTTGGTGTTAGAACTTCTGAGAAAATTCAAAAGGCCATACTAGATCACAATCCTGTGCTTTTCATAAAATGGTGGAAGTATGGTCTGGAAAAAGAATTTGGTATAGATACTCTGGATATGGTTGAGTTTGCTAGGAGATGGTTCAGAGAGGGTGTGGGAACTTATGGTATTCAGGTGTGTATGAATAAGTTGCTCTGACTGTGTTTTATTAGGAGCTTCTTGAAGGACTTCTTTGTGCTATGAGTCCTTAAAATGGTGATGAGAAGCTGATGTCCCAAAAGATGTTATATCATCAAGTTTGCTGGTGGAAGATGATTAAGATTGGACATGTGGAGTTGGATGCTCTAGCATTTTTGGTCAGAAGAGGTGGAGATTAGGGTCAAATGTTTAGTAGCTTGTCTTTGAAGACTTCACTAGCTTCAACAACTACTGGTGGATGTAAGGATGGAGGAATTGTGATCTCTTGAAGAGACTGGATCTCAGTAAAGCTTATAAGTAAGCTGAGAATCTGTGGAGGTTGTGACACAGTGTTGAGTTTGGAGCATATGTAATACCCTGGTGTCAAGAGTGTCAAGAGTGTCCTTGGTGAAGGATGTCTTTGTTCTGGATCTGAAGCTTAGTGCTTACATTATATCTAAGGAGCATCTACATAGTCATACGGGAGAATGATGAAGTAGAAGGTTTGCCTTGGATGGTGAAGATGAATTGTATGATAGCCTTTGGAGAATGGGACAGTGGTACCAAAATGCATGTACACAGAAAATGTGCTCAAATGTTCATCTCCATCTAGAGCATTTGTTAATCATGACAGGGGGAGTACTTGTCTATGGATTTTGCAGCAAAGGTGCATTTATTGTGAAGATTGCATGCTGATCAAGCTTGTGGAGATTGGTTGCCTCTTATGAGGATATAGTGTCAGATAGCATGTTATGACATTAGGCTGTTGATTGGTGTGGCCTTGAATGGTTCTAGTCATATGAATCAAATTGTTTGAATCTTGTGTGCACATGCTTCTGAGGAGATGTCTGAAGACAAGATTGAATCATGGTCTTAAATAGATTGTACACTTGTCTTGGTGTGTGAGGAGTTGACTTAGAGTTCAGTGGAAGGCATTGTGTGGATGATTGTGTGAAGCCTTCATAACTGGATGGATGAAGAATATGTCTGGATTTCCAAAATATGGATATTGCTGACAGAAGAAGTACTTGTTGAGGTTTGTCCAATTGTGGCTAAAAAGGGGGAGAAATAGTCAAGAGTCAGTCAAGATGCAAGAGGTGCTGCAATGACAAGGAGTGCTGCTAGTTGTGATGCAGAAGTGCAGTTATTGAGGGGGAGTTTAGACTGAGCTAGTGATACAGATATCTTAGCATTTGAAGAAGTGCAGCCAAGCAAACATCAAGGGGGAGAAAAGTGCTGCACATTGTGAGCTACTGAACAGCTGTGATGCTGGTCCATGTTTTTGAGGGGGAGCACCAATTGGCTGTTGTCAATAATGAAGATGGTGCTGTAGCAGATCAAGTAATGAAGACTATATGAAGATTGTCAAACTGCTGCAAGTTAAAGTTTCAAAATATTGAAGATATTCCGCTGTTGAAGTCTCTGAAGATGCAGAGATTGTTTTAGCCAAAATTAGCCAAAGGGGGAGATTGTAAGTTCCTGGATTGGCTGGAATTTTGGTAAAACAACAAGGTGTTCAATGCTGATGTCATGGTGTTGATGTTGCAGCATTGAGTCTTAGTACTGGGCTGTACTAAGTTGTGAAGGTTAACTATGTTTGATGTCATGGGCTTGATGTCATAACATTGCAATTAACACTGGGCTGTGTTAAGGTTGCTAGTTGCTGAAGTGGATGTCTGATGTCACATAAGTGATGTTGTAACATCAGACCTGCAGAACTAAAGCTAATGACAGCATGGGCTTGTTGTTATTAGGGTCGCGTATTAGCTGGAATTGTGGAGAGTGTTGACTCGTTGGATGAGAATATCTTGGGCTAGATATTTTCTGTTACATGGGAGATTTGATTGCAGGTTTGTTGGAGAATTAAAAGGTGGAAGATTTAAAAAGATTTTGGGGATAAAATCTGTTTTAAAAGATTCAGTTTTTAATTAACAAATCTGATCAAATATTGTGACAAATCCAATCCAAATTCAAGGAGCTATATAAAGCGCACAAGACCAAGGAAGAAGGTACAGAAAACAGATTGAAGATCAAGAGCTGGAGGCTTAGTGTCTAGGGTTTGTTTAGAGTACTTGTATTTACACTATTCTAGGTTTGAATAGGTGTTATGTTTCTGTCCTCTCTAGAAGCTGTGAAGCAATAGAGAGTTGTTGATTGATCGAAGCTAGGAAGCAAGATCAAGGGATCTCAAAGAGGTTGTTCTTTGAGTATTTTAGGGGATTGAGTAGTGTTCTCATATCTAAGTGGTTTCTTAGGTAGAAAGTCACTAGTAGAGTATAAGTTTAGGAGATTGTCAACTGGTGTGTTGAGTCTGTAAATTATATCTACAAGTAGTGAATTTCATCCCTGGCTTGGTAGCCCCCAGACGTAGGTAGTTAGACCGAACTGGGTGAACAATTCCTTGTGTTATTTTGTGTTCTGTTATTGTTGTCCATTATTGCAGAGTGTGTTGTTGTGACATTGCACCTTAACATCACACGTCTGGTACCAGAATTTCATAAATTGTTGGAGATTGTTAAATGTGGGGCCAATTAAAGTCGGAGTAAACTAGATACTTGAACTTGAGACCCTAAAAAGAGCAGAGTTTTAAGAAAAACACTAAGCAATGTTCAAACATGAGATTTTTGTAAGAGCTCACTTCTGAAGTATCAGTACTACAAAATATACCTTTTGTAACATGTTATTATCTTAGATATTCAATCAATTAAAGTAGTAGGTGATATTTAGGTTCTTGTATTTTTTATATTTTATTTAAAGACTTTTCACTACGGTCCTTAATAACAATTGTGGTGAAAAGTTGGAAGGCGTCACTTTTAACCACAGTTGGAATTTCAATTGTGGTGAAAAATGGCGTTTGGTCACGGTTTCAAATCTTAGAATTAGCATTTCTTTTGTTTTTTTACTTATTTTTAAGCCGCTTTTCACCACGATTGGAATTTCAACCATGGTGAAAAGTGACATCTAGTCATGGGTTTGAAACCCAACACCAACATTTCAGATTTTTTTACTTATTTTTAAGCCATTTTTCACCACGGTTGAAATTCCAACCGTGGTGAAAAGTGATGCCTTCTTTTTTTTAAAGATATATAACGCTTTTAGTTCATTAACTTTTACCCTAGATGTACTTAGACAAACTTCATCTTCTGCCTCTAAACTTCTTCCATTTACGAAATATTATTCCTCCATTAAAGCAAACTTGAAAACATCATTTCTACCATAAACGAAACTCAAAAATATTTCTTCCATTAACGAGTTTCGAAACTCCATCATCCCTTCTCCAAATTGAACGAGGCATGAAAATCATAGATTCAACTTAGCAACGTTAGTTGCTGTTGTTGTGTCAGATAAAATGTTCTTGTTTAACGATTCTAGTTATTTATTTATTTATTTTGTTGTTCTTATTATTCTTGTTTTTGTTATTGTTGTTGTTCTTTTTCTTGTTCTTGTTCTTGTTTTTGTTCTTGATCTTGTTGTTGTTGTTCTTGTTCTTGTTCTTGTTGTTCTTGTTCTTGTTCTTGTTCTTCTTCTTCTTTTTCTTCTTCTTGTTATTGATCTTGTTGTTCTTGTTGTTGTTGTGTTAAAAATATTTAATATTGTTAGGTCTTTGATTGGATGCATTTTGGCTAAAACAAGTTTACAGCAAGATGTTGGGTAAGATGTCCTGACATGGTTGCTCAGACATCAGTATAGTTGTGGTTATAATACTTGGCAAGATATTGAGCAAGATGTTGAAGCATCTTCATCAACTGTCATGACATCTTGGTCTAGTACAGCAGGCGCTGCTGTTATGTGACTTTTCAGACAGATGTTGAAGACAGTGGCATGACATCTTGGTCTAGTACAACAAGTGCTGCTGTTATGTGATTTTCAGACAGATGTCGAAGGCAATGTCATGACATCTTGGTCTGGTATAGCAGGTGCTGTTGTTATGTGATTTTCAGATAGATGTCGAAGACAATGTGATGACATCTTTGTCTGGTACAACAGGCGCTGCTGTTTTATTTCTCTTAACAGATTTTATTTTATTTGATAAGAATCTTTTGGATATACCTCATCATTATGTACAGGTCAAGGAGATTTATTAGGAGCAAGTCCATATTTAATTGGAATTAATAAAAAGGATCTTTGAGAGTTTTTAGGAAACTATAAAAGATTTGTTCCTATTTTTATGTGAAGATTCTTGCAGCTGATTTAAAACGTGAAGATTGGACCTGATTGAAGAGTCCAAGCCCATACTGCAAGAGTCTATAAATAAGGACTTGCTAGACCTAAAAGAGATAGCACACACAATAACAAGTCGTCGGTGCAACATAAGGGTTTAGGGTTTTGAGAGTCTTTTGTGTAGTTTGTAAGTCACGCATGTATCTTTTGATGCTATGTGGTCGACATAGGTTGTTGTAAATTGTTCACTCTTAAACTTTTAAGCATTGAGTATTTGTTATCACATGGTGATTGTAAAGGGAGTTGAGATGACTCTCATATCTAGGAGAGTCTTAGATATAAGTTGCACGAGTAGCGATTAAGTGAGAAGTTGTAAACGGGGGAGTTTAGCTTTGAATTAATACTATTATAGTGGACTTCATTCCTGGATTGGTAGCCCCCAGACATTGGTGATTTGTACAGAACTGAGTTAACAATTGTTGTGTATTTTTACTTTCTTCTGTTTTCTGTTCCTTACTATCCTTGTGTGAAAAACAGAGATCAAGTGTCACGACATCCTGTCCGACATCTTAGTGATCTGCTTGACTAGAATTTCAATTGGTATCAGAGCAGGCATCCTGTTCTATTTCTGGGTGAGATCTAGGGAAGATACTTTCTGGTACGATGGACAAGGAGATCAAGAAGAGGAAAATGTTACTACTGATGATATCTCAATTGGCTAATTTGTGGCTAAAAGGGGGAGAGGCAAAGTATTTGTGGCTGCTTGTCGTATGCAACTACTTAGGGGGAGCATGATAGTGTGTCTTGCTTGTGCTGTTTGATGCTGCTTCTGCTGTTCCACTGCATGTGCTCTGATGTGTGGGGGTTTTCCCTTGAGGGGGAGGACTAATTATGTATGACGGGGGGAGTACTGTAACCTGTCAGATTGTACAAGCTTCTGAGTTGGATGTGTTCTGCTACTGACTTACTTGCTTTTGGTTGAGTGCCCTCAATGCATAATTGCTTGGTTTTTCATATTATGGCTAAAAAGGGGGAGAAATAAGTAGTAGTAGTGTTCCTTGGTTGTTTCCTTGAGGGGGAGCCGGATGTGTTATTCAAAGGTTGTTTTAGCTCGAATTTACCAAAGGGGGAGATTGTTAGGTCTTTGATTGGCTGCATTTTGGCTAAAACAAGTTTACAGCAAGATGTTGGGTAAGATGTCCTGACATGGTTGCTCAGACATCAGTATAGTTGTGGTTATAATACTTGGCAAGATGTCGAGCAAGATGTTGAAGCATCTTCATCAACTGTCATGACAGTATTACTGTCATGACAGATGTCATGACATCTTGGTCTGGTACAGCAGGCGCTGCTGTTATGTGATTTTCAGACAGATGTCGAAGACAATGTCATGACATCTTGGTCTGGTACAGCAGGTGTTGCTGTTATGTGATTTTCAGACAGATGTCGAAGACAATGTCATGACATCTTGGTCTGGTACAGCAGGTGTTGTTGTTATGTGATTTTCAGATAGATGTCAAAGACAATGTCATGACATCTTTGTCTGGTACAGCAGGCGCTGTTGTTTTATTTCTCTTGACAAGTTTGATTTTATTTGATGATAATCTTTTGGATATACCTCATCATTATGCACATGTCAAGGAGATTTATTAGGAGCAAGTCCAGATTTAATTGGAATTCATAAAAAGGATCTTTGAGAGTTTTTAGGAAACTATAAAAGATTTGTTCCTATTTTTATGTGAAGATCTTGCAGCTGATTTAAAACATGAAGATTGGACCTGATTGAAGAGTCCAAGCTCATACTGCAAGAGTCTATAAATAAAGACTTGCTAGACCTAAAAGAGATAGCACACACAACAATAAGTCGTCGGTGCAACATAAGGGTTTAGGGTTTTGAGAGTCTCTTCTGTAGTTTGTAAGTCACATATGTATCTTTTGATACTATGTGGTCGACATAGGTTGTTGTAAATTGTTCACTCTTAAGCTTTTAAGCATTGGGTATTTGTTATCACGTGGTGATTGTAAAGGGAATTGAGATGGGTCTCATATCTAGGAGAGTCTTTGATAGAAGTTGCATGGGTAGTGATTAAGTGATTAGTTGTAAACGGAGGAGTTTAACTTTGAATTAATACTATTATAGTGGACTTCATTTCTGGTTTGGTAGCCCTCAGACGTAGGTGATTTGCACCGAACTGGATTAACAATTGTTGTGTGTTTTTACTTTCTGCTGTTTTCTGTTCCTTACCATCATTGTGTGAAAAACAGAGATTAAGTGTCACGACATCCTGTCCGACATCTTAATGATCTGTTTGACCAAAATTTCAAATATTATATATTGTGATGAAAGATATCAATGTAGTCAGGCAAAATATGTGGCAAAAATAAAAAATTCAGACAAAACATGTGGCAAAAATAAAAAAAATGTTGACTGACCATGGTTATAGGTAGCGTTTTCCAGTTTTTTTTACCACGGATACTGGACTGTGGTTGTACATAACTCACTTACAATCACACCCTATCTAATAACAATTGTTCAACCGTTATTATAGATCTTTTGCAACCGTAATTATAAGTGTTTTTTTAATAGTGCATTCACCTAACAAGTCCAATCTATAGCAATAGGTAAAATTAATGGAAAATGTAAAGACCTATACTCCAAGCATAAAATGACAAATAACATGTTATTATCTCCACTTATTAAATAATTAATCACACATAATACAAACGCAAACATCTGCGTGTGGAATCCAACCCTTGTGAACAAATATATATTCAACAATAAGCATCAACTTCTCTAGTGTACATGACCTAATTTAACCATGGATCCAAGAATCTCCTTCTCCAATGATTTTGTTGTTAGCCACCAACAAGCAATCCAACATGAAAACATATACAGAGAAGCTCCTGTCTCTTCGGATTTCGAGTTCTCGGTCAAAAAGTATTCCATGATATCAGCAGATCAAGTCTTTTTTAAGGGTATGTTGTTGCCTGGTAATGAATGCTCTAAGAAGGTGACTTTAAGAGATGAGCTACTTAATGATGATGATTCACCAAAATGGTCAAAGAGTTTAAGCCGGTGGAAGGAACGATTAGGCCTAAAGAGAGGTTCATCTAAGAAAGATAAGAATAAGAATGATCATGGTCATGGATTTCTGCAGAGATCTGTAGTTAACCAAAAAGTGCCTAGTTTTGAACAAGGAGAAACAACTGTTAACAAAGACAATATGGTAAGATTTTCATCTAAGTCTTTTTCATTCCTTGCTAAGTTATCAAAATAAGTTGAAAATATAGACATATCATCATAATATAAGATCTCTCGAACAATCTCACAATATTTATATCTGATACATAAGTTTAAATAAGTCATTCGAAAAAAATCTTTATTATTTAAAGTAGAATTTCTCTTTACATTTTCATATGTTGTTGACAGATTCATTTCTTGTGAATTATCACAGGAATTGTTCTATGGAGGTGCAAGTTTCAAAGGCAAGTGAAATCAAGAGGAACAACATCCTTTAGCTGACTTAGTATTGAGCAAGTTAAATTTAACGTATGTAGTAGAAAGAAGTATTATTATCTTTGTACAAAAATTTGTAGTTGATTATGTGATGCATCCAGTAGTGGTGACTTTTGTTTAGAGATATAGTGATGCATCCAGGTTGTGAAAGTATCTCCATCTTGTACTTCTAATTAAGAAAGTTAATTATCCTTATATTCGTTGCTTTCATGTTATCTTGAGCAAGTTTCTTCCTGTTTTACTTTAATTTTTTGGGAAGCGGAAACCAAAATGATGGGCTTATGAGAAAAATGCAACATGAATATTAAATCTGAATAATTTATAACTAGAATAGCAAACCAAATTTATTGTTCAAATATGAATAAAAATGCAATATGTAGATTAGAATTACTTCGCCCTATGTCCTCTTATCCAGTTGACTAGTTTTAGTGTAATTAAGAGTAGCAAATTTTTATAAAATAAAGAGTGCAAACATTTAGAAATTAACATATATATATATATATATATATATATATATATATATATATATATATATATATATATATATATATATATATATATATATATATATATGTTTTTGGTCCCTATAAATATCTCATATTTCATTTTGAGTCCCTATAAAAAAAAGGACATATTTTGGTTCCTACAAAAATTTTATGCATGTAGTTTTAGTCCTTGTTAATTTCTAAAATTTTGAAAACTATTTAATTACCCCTAAAATTTTAAATTTTTGAATAATTTTTTTCATACGTGTTCAACATACTATAAAATGTTTTTTTACCAAATTATATAATTTTTTAAAATGAGAAGAATTAAATATGAATTTTTTAAATTTTAAAAAATAATGATAAAAGTAATGAATATTTCGACTTTTAAATCAAATTTTCAGTTCTTTTTTTTTCAAATATCTTTTTATTACGTTCTAAATATATATGTAAAATAATCATTCAAAAATACACATTGGATTAACAGTAGGGACTAAAACTACGTGCATAATTATTTTGTAGGATCAAAATACGCTATTTTTATTATAGGGACCAAAAATATAATTTGGTAATTTTATAAGGACAAAAAAAAAAAAAAAAAAAAAAAAAAAATATATATATATATATATATATATATATATATATATATATATATATATATATATATATATATATATATATTTTTTTTTTTTTTTTTTTTCATAGTTGAAAACAAAAGTAGAACACACAGAAACTAATAATGTAGTTGATAGAAACTTTTACTAAAAATTAAGATAAAACAAAGGTGATGTGTTATATATATATATATATTTTCAAAGTTGAAAACAAAAGTAGAACACACAGAAACTAATAATGTAGTTGATATAAACTTTTACTAAAAATTAAGATAAAACAAAGGTGATGTGTTATATATATATATATATATATGGTAATGCTAATACACACCCACTTAAAAATTAGAAGGAATGCATTAGCATGATACACCTTATTAAATGTACCTATACAAATTTTTCTTTTTCTTCATTATTTATTAAATTCAAGTTTAATTTTTTAAAAATAATAATTTTATAGTCAAATTATTACATGTTCTTGAAATACAATATAATTTTTTTTCAAAACAAATTTCTAGAAACAAGACTGAATACTAATTGAATTTTAATAAAAACAGTTTAATTGAAAAAACTGACAACTATTTTTCTTGTAAGCAAGTTCTAATATATAACGAGTACTAAGGGTACTCGAACCTGATTATAAAGAATCGAGACGGGGCTCAACAAAAAAGAGAGATTACCTACCAATTAGATCCTAATATAAATAAAACAAAGGAGCTTTGTTAAACTCATACATATTACAATTGGAATGGATAATATCTCCTATGAAAGACCAACGCCAAACCGTAAACTTAACCCTCCAAACAGTGTCAGAGACACTCCATCCTACCTTTCTAAAAGAGATATTGTTCCTGAGACTCCACAACACCCAACAAACTGCCAACCAAATGCTCCCCTGTTTGCCTTCTCTAATCCTCAATGACTTACAAAACTCAAGCCAATGCAGAAAATTACCCTTGATATCATTCACCCCAACCCATTGCAGACCCACCCAATTTGCCACCTCCCTCCAAATAGCCTGAATAATCAGACAAGAGAAAAGAATATGATACAAAGACTCCGGACTATCTTTGCAAAAAACGTAGTTCAAGTCGCTAGACAAGACGGAAATACCTCTCTTAGCAAGCAAGTCCTTCGTCGGTAACCTGTTCAGAAAACAACGCCAACCGAAAGCTTTAACTTTCTCTGGAACAGAAGCCTTCCAAATTAAAGAGAAAACCTCGTCAAACCTGTTAACCAGACCATAAGGGTTGCGAAGGTCACTAAGTTGTCGGTAAAACGACTTGACATAATACCTACCCCCCCTTCTCCAAGCTCCACCGAACCGAATCCCCCAAACCGGGAACAATCACAACAAGACTAAGCCTCCAACTGATTAGCAAACTTCTCCCTCGAAGACGTGTCGTCTGCAACAGAGGTCCCAACAGACTGCACAGCATGGACATCCTGCTGCACCGAAACTGCTGCATAATTAAAAATACTAACAGAAGCCACGACATCAGAAGAGTCCCCATCACTGACTCCAGACCTCCTACTCGATTCAACAGCAGTGGCGACATCAACTATAACAGTCCCAGGGAACAAGCAAGAATCCGTTCCCGACTCTCCTACACCAGGAACAAGACCAACATCCACCAGAATTTCAATTGGGCTGGAAGCAACTTCACCATCAGTAAAAGACTCAGTGGATGCTAAACCCAAATCCCCCAATTCCCATATTCCATTCACCCACCCTCCAAGACCCGCAACTGCCACCTCCCTCAGCAGTGATTTGGAGAATAACAGAGGGAACTTATCCTTGAAACATTCACTTCCAAGCCACTTTACCCGCCAGAAAGGGGTTGTAAATCCGCTGCCAACCTGAAAAGAGCAATTGTTAATAAATAAAATCCTTATGTTGATTCTTAGAGAGGTTGAGGATGTCGTTCAACCAAGTAGAAGCAATAATCCTATGAGGCATAACGAAATCAGAATTAGACATCAATAGCTTAATATCCTCGTAACGCGCTTGTAAGATTTTATACAACATATAATCTGATCCCTAAAGAATTCTCCACCTCCATTTAGAAAGAAGCGCCAAATTAAAGTCCCGAATCCTCATCAAGTTAATCCCTCCCTTCTCATAAGGTAAACAAAGATGATTTCAACCTATCCAATGTATCTTCCTCTTCTCCTTCGAATTGCCCCAAAGGAATCTAGATTGGATTTTAGTTATCTCACTACGAATTTTCGCCGGAGCCAAATTAAAGGAATGGTAGAAAATGGAAAGACTATTAAGAACCGGTTTAAGGAGGGTAATCCTTCCACCGAAACTCAAAAATCTACAATTCCACGAAGATAACCTTTTCTCGAACTTTTTAATCCATTGCTCCCACAAAGAAATCCTCCTTGGATTGGAACCAATAGGAATACCCAGGAAGGAAAACTGTTTCTCTCCTGTCCTACAACCAAGGAACAAAGCTCCCGCTTCAATCAAGTTACTAGGAACGTTGATACCAATCAATTTGCTCTTATAAAAGTTAATACTTAAACCCGTAGATAACTCAAAACCACGAAGAACCGCCTTAATAGCCCACAAATGTCTCCAACTACCATCTCCCACTAAAATCGTGTCATCCGCAAATTGGAGAATGTCAATAACGCATTTACCATTCACCTCCATACCCGCGAATTCACCAAGAGCATACAACTTCTTAACTAAGCCCGATAGACCCTCGACCACCATAACAAATATAAATGGAGATAGTGGGTCTCCTTATCTCAAACCCCTCTCCACCACGAATTCCTTAGTCGGGCTCCCATTAACCAAAACAGACATTTTACTAGAGAAAATTGTAGCCTCCATCCATCTCATCCATAACTCTCCAAAACCCATTCTCCTCATCACATATCTAACAAACTCCCAACTAACTTTATCATAAGCTTTCTCAAAGTCCACCTTGAAGAGTGTACACCTCTTCTTCTCCTTACTAGTGTAATCCACCAACTCATTTTCCACCATCACGCCGTCTAATAATTGCCTACCCAGAACGAAAGCACTTTGAGAAGGAGAGATTAGTGAATTCAACAGCCTTTTAAGCCTAGACGACAAGAGCTTTGAAAGAGCCTTGTACATACACCCCACAAGACAAATAGGTCTAAACTCATCCAACACCAAAGGGTTGGCACACTTAGGAATCAACGTCAAAAACGAAGATACAATCGTCTTAGATAAAATTGCTTCTTTATGAAAATATTTGAAGTAACAATTGAAACCCTCCTTTAGGATAGACCAACAATTCTTTATAAACAAAAACGGATAATCATCCGGCCCCAGACTTTTAGAACTCCCACATCCCCACACTGCCTCCTTGATTTCCTCTTCCATAAAAGGGCTCTCTAACATCGACCTCTCTTCATGATTGATTTTATTAAAATGAATCCCCTCCATGGTCGGCCTAGATCTTTCCGTTTCAACAAATTTGTTGGCAAAGTGATTCCTCACCTCCTCCTTAATCTCACTAACCGTAGTCAAAACTCCTCTTCCCGAATTAATGTAACCTATATAATTACGTCTTCTTCTCTCCTTCATAACACTATGAAAATATATAGAATTGTTGTCCCCATCGTTGAGCCACTTTAACTTAGACTTTTGAATAAGCATATTCTCCTTGATTCTCATTTTCAACCAAAAGCTACTAGTCGCCAACTTACGCTTGTTCAACATTTCATCCGACAAAAAACCTTCGCCCAACACCGCCTTATCATCGCTCTCGTTCAACTCCAAGACATCTTCTTCCACTTCCAAGTCAATTCTTCCAAAAACTTCCCTATTCCATATCCTAAGACTATTTTTAAGGAGCCTTAGTTTCTCTTTTAACACATAGTCGCTTCTTCCCTCAATGGTAAAACCTGTAATACCTCAAAATTTTCCCTCATGTTTTCTCAATAAATTGTTCTATGCTTTACTCATTTGCATTCCATAATAGGTCATAAATTGCATATCTTTCGTTGCAAGGCATGGTATCTAGTGCTTCAAGGTGTGAATAATTGAAAGCCAAAGCAAAGCAAGAGAATAAGAGTCAAGGGTCTTCAAACAAGCCTCAAAGGTCTCCTATATCATACATCATCCCAAATGACCTCACAAGTCATTGGAAGATGGGAATTCATCAAGAAGATTGAGCAGTGCATTATCTCCTAACAACAGTCAAAATTAGGGTTTTTGGTTCAAGCAGTCTCCTGAGGAAATTTTGATCCAAACTTGATCTCGATGTTTTCTACATGATGTCAAGTATCTAAGGATGGAAGATTGGCCATTGGTTCATTTCAGAAGAGGTTCAATTGGTCAGTTGCTTGAGAATCAAGAAATTGTGGAAAAAGTCAACTGTGCAATAAAAAAAGTTAACTCCTGACTTTTTAAGGTCAAATTCATGAAATTCGAGTTATATATGTTCATTGGACAAAATTTGATCAAGAGATGAGGGAGGAATCATGAAAAATCAAGAAATGTACAAAGTTTCCTTTTTTGGAAATTTAGGGTTTCCAAAAATGGCAAGTTTGGACCATTTTGCACCACACTTTGAGGCTTCCTTTCTCCATGATAAAAGCTCCAAACCTCAGGCCCAAGTTGAGCCAATTAAAGTTCACACTCTAAGCTTCAAATCCATATAAATAACTCTTCCATTGGATCAAAATTGAGGGAGTTATGATCAATCAAAGTTTGATAAAACTAGGTCAAAAACCAAGTCAAGACCAAGCAAGACCAGGCCCATGCGCCATAATTTTGTCAAACACATGGTGGGCAAGATATCAAGCCATTTTTCTCATTGAAGGAGGCTTCAAATGAAAACATGTTGAACATTAAAGTTGTTCATCTCAATGTCCTCTTCAACTTTGATGTTGGACATTTTTCCATTTGAGCAAGTTAGGATGGAGTTATGATGGTCCCAAGATGAGGTGTTCATGCTGAAAATTCACAGGCCATGTTGCCTTGCCTGCAAACCAAATTACACGCCCATGCACCAGTTTGGATCCATTGAGTTCATAATTATTTTTAAGTGTGTTTGAGGTCCCATTTCAATTCAATTTCCACATCAATCTTGTTCTATCATAGTTCCTCTTTCATTTGACATCAAAATCTCACCAAACCATGCACTAACATGAGAGAATCTCATCCCCAAACTTCCATATCTGCATGCTGCCAAGATGCCAAGGTTGTAACATTATTGTTGTTGGATTAATTCAAGTTTCACGCACACTCTCCCACATCACTCTTTTCCTCATTAAGACCAATATTCCCTTACACATACGTGCTACATACATGATCCACACACCAAAAAGGAAATGAAACAAGCTTGTTCAGTAAGTTTGCTGTAACATACATCACCATCATTCATCTACATCACACGGTTCCCTCTTACTTTCCACTTTAAACCTTACCATGGACACCATGAATTTCACCCTCACCATATCCCAACTTCAACTAAGTCACCTCTAACTAACTGACTCAGTTAGTTAGAGTGGACTCACTCAACTCAGTCACCAAACTCACTTCCTAACCTCACCTATATAAACAAACTCACACACAGTTTCACTCTCTCTCTCATTTTTTCACTCTCACCAAAAATCATTCTTACTCTTTCTCTCTGATTCTCTCTGAACTCTCTCACTCTCTCTTCACGAATTCATCTTCATCTTCATTCATTGTCCATTGTTTGGTGTTTCTGGATCAAGAACAAACAAAATCAACATCAATCCTTCAAGTATAGCATCACGGTTTTGAATCTCCACTTATTTTCTTCAAGACTTCAAGCTTCCAGTGGCATTTATTTTGCTTACTCCAAGCTCACGAACTTAGAGAGGATCTCTGGTTTTCTCTTGCTTCAAGTTTCTGCAAAGTTCAGGTTCCAATTCCTCCAACTTTATTGCACAAATTTATATTGTTTTAGCTTGTTTTTCTGTGGTTTTTGGCTTAATAGAAGCATTATTCATCTCCGGCTAGTTGATAGGTCTCTTAGAGGCATAGATTCAAAACCTAGGGCAATTTTAATCTCTTCGTTTCTCCTCATATGTGATTGATATGTGAAAACTATTGGTGGATTCGTGATGTGCGTGAGTTCCTCTTTCAAATGGTATACTGTTTGCATATTTCTGGAACAATGTGAAGTTGCAGGTGGCGGAGAGTCGCCGGAGAAGACGATCGGAGGTCCTTCTCCAGCCGGTAAGCATTCAATATTAGGGTTTTACAAGTTTAAATCATGGCCGTCTGATCATTCTCATCGTGTGGTTTAAACTGTGCCAACACATTAAGGAAAGTTGTTGCGTGTGTGTGAGTGTATGGTAATTAATATGTGCTAGCGTTCTCATCCATGTGATTGTTTGGATTTTCTTGATGTTTGACTGATTGATTGATCTTAGGGCTCACAGCTTGCCAGCACATTAATGAGCGTGTGGTCCCTCACGTGCTATTTTGTTTAAATTAGATTGACTGCATGTGTGTGAGTGCATGTTAATTGTGGTGTGCGTGTTACGTGTGGCATTGGATTGTGTTGCTTGATTAATTGTATGGCCATGATTGAATCACATGGTAACTGATTGTACACTGCATCACACACGCGCCCACATTTGTAATGGATTGGATTGAATGATTGATATTTGTACCCCCATACTGAGCCCAACGCATATTTTGAACGTGCATTTTACTTCTCTTGCACCCCCACTCCATTTTCTCTTGTTTCTTATTTTCTTTTCCATATCTGTTTAGTTTTATTATTTTAAAAATAGTAAAACATTTATAACAATCCCAAATTAATTCATGAGTGTTCTTTATGTATTTAATTAATTTTCTGTTATTTTTAATTCTGACTTTGTGAATTTTTAAGCATAATTGTATAATTTTCTTTTAATTCCTTTTTGAATAATGTTCTTCATTGATACTCAAATTTGTACATTTTATTTCTCTCATTTCACACAACATTTTTAATTCATTCTTTTTGTATTGATTATATAACACATTAAAGCATCTAAATAAATTTTCTTTTGATTTTTAAAGTCATTTTATCACATATTTGCATGTTCATCTTTGCACTTTCTTTTTGGTTTGATCAATGTGATTTTGTGAATTCTTTGAGGCATGTTTTCTCTTGAGTTTGGCCATGAATCTTTGTATATGTTTTTGCCTCTGACTTGGATTGTTTAAGACTTAATTTCACAATTTTATCACGTGTTTTGATAATTGTTGATGCCTTGCATTTGAAGTTACTTTTTGTGCACATTATTCTATCTCATTCTTATATGTCTTGTTGAGGCATTTATGCCATCATTTGGTGATTGTTGGTGCATCTTTTGTATGTCATTTGCATGATATTATAGGTCATATTTGTGTCATTATAGGTCATGTGACTTGTGTTTGCATTTAATATGAGTTTGTGTGTTATAACTTGAAACTTTGACATGTTTCCTTCTCTTGGTCTCTTCTTATGCCCTACATGTTTCATGTGTGCATTTTGTATGATATTTCACACATTACATTTGCATCACATCAATGGTATGCCACTTCCCATATGCATTCTTTAATCATGTTACATGTTATGCATCCAATATGTCACTATGTGCACCTAATTGAACATGCCTCTCTTATGCTCACTTCTCCTTCATTTCACTTCTTCTATTTGTATCATTGCATCCATGATTGGCATGATAATTCATACACATTATAAGCCATTTGTAAATGATATATGATTCTGACTTTGACCTTTTGTGAAGCATTATTACATGATCACTTTGCATATTCACTCATTCTTCATCGATTTCTTCCATGATTCACTTCTTTGATGTTTAGAACATTTGATTGTGCATAGTTGGTATGCGTTTAATATCTTGACCTTAGAGAACACCCTTATAGTTTAGGTTCTGACCTTAATTGAGTTTCATCCCTTAGGATCCTTATTCATTGATTCTTAATTGGTTTGATCACTATTTGCTATTCTTTCCTTATTCCACTACTTGTAAATAGTTTTTGAACTAACCTTTTCATGTAGGTGCAAATGGTAAGTAAGTGTGTGGATATGCTTCCACATACACTTCTTTCTCTCATCTTCTCTTATTTCTTTTAATAATTCAACTTGTGATCATGATAAGCATTTATATGCTTTCCTTGAATAACTTCTTCTTCATCCCTCTTTAAGATCAACTTAACTTCCATCTTGGAAGTAAGTTGCTTCTTTTGCTCTTCTTCTCCTTTATTTTAGGATTAGGTTTCTTAAACCACATTAACCATAGGAACATCCATGTATGATAAAATTAGGGTGAGTCTTAGTCCCTTTTAGTTTTCACCTTTTGCTCCCATTTGAGTCTCATCTTCTCATCTCAAAACAAAAGTAAAAAACACTTAATAAAGGCATAACAAATATTGTATTTGAGCCTTTCATGTGAGAATAGGATAGTGAGGGGTCTTCTCTCACTTTCTTAGAATGTTTAGCATACGGCCCGTCTTGGGTCGATATGCGAGGCATTCGATCTTACATGAGGGACTTAAATCCAATATGTGTTACAAAACACCAAATAAACAAGACACTTCTTTCTTAAAAGACAAAAACAAACAAACAACTCTATTCTCATCTTCTTCACTCATTCCTTAAGGATGCGTCATATCCATTCTACCGCAAACAGGTAACGCCTAAGTCTCCATACAGCGAGCTGCAACACCTAAACTGCTAGGACGCGAACGTTGACGTATTCCACTAAAAAACACAAACAATTTTCCCTTAGCTGAGGGGAACTACGTCGCTCTGATTCTCATGCTCCTGATGTGATACGTAGGCAGTGGGGCAGGGCCCATTCGAGCACTTCTTTTATTTTCCTTACATTCGTTTCTCTTTCTCTCTCCTTTCCTTTTCCAGTTCTCCAGCTAGCGGTTCCTTTTCCGGTATCCTTTCCTTACACCCTTTGATTGAAGCAGCAAGCGTGGATCCCATCGGGTACGATGGACGCGTGGGGTGCTAATACCTTCCTCGCACGTAACCGACTCCCGAACCCAGTTCTCGTGGTTGCAAGACCATGCTCTTTCCTTTCCCTCAGGTTTACGCAGTGTTTCCTTTCCCTCTCTTGAGAAAAATACACATTGTTGGCGACTCTGTTTCGGTGCCACTTTCGCGTTTGTACTTGGATGAAAATCCCGGGAGCGACAGCTGGCGACTCTGCTGGGGAACTAATCTCTGGTTCCCTAAGCGAGTCAATCCTAACGCTTGTCTATTTTTTATTTCATTGGGTGTTTGCTTTGATGTTGTATTTACTGTTTTTACTGTATTGTTATTTACTGTACTATTGCTTTACTGTATATTACTGTATTTACCGCATTTTTAGCATTTTCATTTCATATGCTATATTATGCTATACTGGACTGTGCTGTACTGGTTTTTCTGTTTGGCGGGATGGGTATTCTGAGAGATAAGCCCATTACACAGACTTGAGTACATACATAGGACTAGAGTGGATGGTAGTGTGGCCTATGTAGCGTCTTGTTATGTATGGTTTACACGAAATCCACAACCGGGTGAGGTTTTCTGGGAAGATGTTCTAATTTGCGCGTCTTGTGCATTTCGGAGTGTTAACCTAGAAAGTTGTCAACTCTGGTGACCGATCATTGAGGACCTTAGTGGAAACACCCCTTTAGTGGTGACAGTGGCAGCCCACATTCTGTGGCAAACTCATTCGCACCCGAGGGCCCACTTTGGAACTTGCATAGGATGGCCTTTATTTTTAGGGAATTAGTGGACGGTCTCTTTGTTTGGCGATAGCATTGTATCCTACGGGCTGAATGTGCTATTGCTTCTCAAAATAGAGAATCTGAAACCGAGGAATCGTTGTTCTAGTACCCTCATGTGAGTATGGGCGAGTGTTTACAGGTTTGCAGGTGACCATGCTTCCCACATACCTGATACTCTGGTATTTTCACAGACAGTTAATGTAACTTATTACAGTCAGTGGGTTTCTATCTACAGTATCATTCTCAAATTTGTACAGACACCGTGCACACAGTCCAACACAGACACAGAGCACGCTGATACCATGCCCTTTTGCACTGCATTATCATGCCATAACATTCATGTTTGTCATTTACAGGTGCTTATTACACTTCTGATTCCAATCAATGGGCTCGACAGAGACGGTTGTCAAGAGAAAGAGCAATGTGGCCTACAAGTTCCCAGAATCTGCTTTGGATTTACTGCATAAGGTGATAGCTATGGCTGACCCGGGTGTTCTTGTCAAATTCCAGAAGAAATATGGGAAATTGGTTGAGATGGTCCGCAGAATCACACAGTATGAACATGATGCTCTTCACACGTTGCTACAGTTTTATGAGCCTTCGCTGAGATGCTTTCTCTTTCCTGATTATATTTTGATGCCTACTTTGGAAGAGTTCTCATTTATTTTGGGAATTCCGGTCGAATCATCTTTGCCATTCTTTTCTGGTAGTCATCCTAGCCTAGAGGAGATTGCAGATGCGGTACAAGTGAAAGATTCAGTGCTAAAAGGAAATGTGGCTATCAAAAATGGAGTCAAAGGTTTTCACCTAGCCTTTCTTACTGACCAAGCTCAAGAGGCTGCTGAAGCAAAGAATTGGGCAGTTTACAATTCCATCCTGGCTTTGTGCATATATGGCATTGTTCTTTTCCCTAATCAACAGGATTTTGTGGATACGCAGGCTATAAGAGTTTTTGTTCTCAAAAACCCGGTTCCCACCTTGTTAGGAGATTTTTACTACTCTGTGCACTTCAAGAATGAAAAAAGAAGGGGAGGATCTATCAATTGTTGCACTCCACTTTTATCTCATTGGTTTTTGAAACATTTACCTCAGGCAGGTGCTTTTGTAGAAACAAGGGATTCCTTAAAATGGTCTAAGCGGATAATGGGATTAACTGTTGATAACATCGTCTGGTTTGATTGTAAGTTGATGGGAATAGAGATTATCACCAGTTGTGGGAACTTTCCCAATCTTCCTCTAATTGGCAGGAAAGGGGGAATCAACTATAACCCGATCCTGGCCATTAGACAGTTTGGATACGCTTCCAGGTCTCCTCCCACAGATCGGGATGTTGAGAAATCTTTGTTCTTTACAGGGACTGATAATGAGGAAATGATGCGAGAAATTTTGAATGCTTGGGGTCACCAGTGTAAAACAGGAAAAACAGTTCTTGGAAAAATGGATTGTAGATCTTATCCTGAGTACGAAAGATGGATTGAAATGAAGGTGAAAGATTTACTTTTTCCTTTTTCAAAGGAACCCCCCTTAATATCCTGTAATACCAGAACAGCCTACCACGGTAGCCATCGAGGAGTTTGACAAGCTGCAGAAGTTGGTAAAGGAACTTCGGGTGGAGAATTCAGATCTGAGTAGTCTTCTTCAAAATGCCTTGCATGCCAACAAAGAATTGGAGCATAAAGCCCAAGACGCCGAAAGAATCTTAGCTGCAAGAGAAAAGGATTTCGCCGAAAGAGCTCAACATTTCCAGAAAATTAGTAAAGGTGTCGATGCTGCCACTCAAGCTCATAAGAAGACCAAACAGACTTTAGCTCAGACCAAGGATACGCTAGCCAAGCTTCAGCAAGCCTGGGATGAGGTTAGGATCGAAAACGCAGAGTTGCAGGAACAGCTGAAGATCAAGGACGACGAGCTTAAAAAGGCACATGAACAAAGGAGGAAGTATCGGGAGAATCTTGGCAAGATCAAGAGCCATTGATAAGCGCCAGAGAGAAGCTGAAGACTTCCAAAACGAAGCTTGAAGAGGCTATGGCAGATATGGGGAAACTCAAGATGCAAGCCGGTGTGAAGAGGCACAAAAGAGTATGTGACGATGAAGCTCTCCTGATGAATATGGATTCGCTGACTGAAGCCCTAGCAAAGAGATATATTCTGATTAAGGAGTTAATTGAAAGACCAAATCACCAGCGCACTCGCATACTCTTCGAAGAAGTCAAGTATTCCAGCGAAAAGTTGAAAGATTTGGAGCTATCAGATTGACAGTTTTTAATGTAATTTTGTTGATGGATATCATCAGGCTTGTTGATGAATCCACTATTTGGATGTATATTGTTTGAGCTCATTGTTGAACAACACGTGTATGTCTGTTTCCTTTTTAATTAAAATGAGCAGTTTATTCAGAAATTTTCCTTTGGCAGTTCTTCATAGACAAGCACGTAGTCACGGCACGTCTCTTCATATCACGATTTCTGATCTTCAGATTTCTGTGGTTATGATTGGAATCAGGGTGTAGAGCACCTTGGAAATGATAAACATGGCATTTGCATTGCATTGCATATCATTTTGCATCTTGTTGCTTTTCAGGTACTTGTTACAGTAGCTCTCTAACCTTTATTTAGTTTCATACATAATAGTTGATTCCCACATTCACCGATACGCAACCAGACGAAACCAAACAAGGGTCATGGATCAGGTACAGACAGAGTTGGCTGAGTTAAGGGCATGCATGGAACAGTTTATGAATCTGATGCAGGGCGTTGCCCAGGGGCAGCAGGACCTGAGAGCAGGGCAAGAAGACATGCGGGCTACCATCCAGAGGTTGGAGACAGAGATTCCTACTGGTGACGATGTTAATCCCCCTAGGGTTAACCCTCCTATTATCAATCCTCCTGTTATTACTCCTCCTCTGGTTGGGGTTAACTTGGGTTTTGTTCCTGGCAACAATGGGCATGTGGAAGATCGTCAAGAGGACCAGTTTTCCCTACTTAATGCTGATATGGGATTCTACAATGATGACAGGAAATATGAGGGACTGGCTGAAAGGGTGAAAGCTATAGAAAGTCAGAATCCTTTGGGAATTGATGTTGAAGATATGGGACTAGTACAGGGTGTCAAGATTCCCCCGAAGTTTAAACCACCTACTTTTGACAAGTAAAATGGTAGCACTTATCCTAAAACTCATCTCCAGGCATATAACCGGAAGATAGCTGCTTATTCTGATGATCAGAAGTTATAGATGTATTTTTTTAGGACAACTTCTCTGGAGCCTCACTGGAATGGTATATAAAGTTGGACAGGGCTCGCATCAGAAGTTGGAAAGAGTTGTGCTTGGCTTTCTTGAAGCAATACCAATATAACATTGACATGGCACCGAATCGCACTTAGTTAAAAAGCAAGACACAGGACCCTAAGGAAGGTTTTAAGCAGTACGTCCAGAGGTGGCGTGAACTGGCTGCTCAGGTGCAACCTCCGTTGGCAGATAGAGAAATGGCTGACATGTTCATGAATACTTTGCAAGGTCCGTATCTCGATCGGTTGGCTGCTTGTCCATCCACTGGGTTTGCTGACATAATAATTGCTAGAGAGAGGATCGAGAGTTTGCTAAACATGGGGAAGATTCAGGACGGAAGTGGTACAAGTTCATATCTATAACTATTCCAACTCCGGGTACTGAGGCTCAACCTGTAGATCAAAGGCAGTATCACCCAAGAAAGAGAATGAATGACCGACATTTTGATGCTTTTCCTATGACATGCTCACAAATGCTACAGAATTTACTTCGTTTGAAGTTGGTACAATTGAGGACTTTGGCGCCCCCAGCGGGTAAATTACCCTTTGGGTATGATGCAAATGAAAAGTGTGAATTTCACTCAAATGCGCCAGGTCACAATGTGGAAAATTGTAAGGCTTTCAAACATGTGGTTCAAGATCTTGTCGATTCAAAGGCTATTAATTTTGCTCCGGGCCTAATGTAATTCAAAATCCCATGCCTTCGCATCGTGGACCAGGGGTGAATTTCATTTAGGAAGATGGAAGTTTGAATCTGGTGAGGGACATTAATGATGTCAAGACTCCGGTGAAAGTTGTGAAAGATCGCCTGCTAAAAGGGGCTGTATTTCCTGGTTGTTCAGAAAGTTGTGAAGATTGTTTGAGTGCTGATAATGGTTGTGTGAAATTGAGAAATAACCTTCAGAGCATGATAGATGAAGGACGTTTATAATTTGATCAATTGAAAAAGAATGATGATGAAGTTTCTACTATTACAATCTACTTTGATCCTGTGGAAATTCCGGTGCCTGCTCCCGTACAGATATATGCGCCTGAACGAGTAGCTCCTATAACTATAACTGTTCCCAGTCATGTCCCAAATGAGAACAAGGTTGCTATTCCGTGGTATTATGGAACTAATAGTCAAGGACACAGGCAGGAAGTGCAGACTCCTAAAGAAAGTGGTTCAAGTATCAGAAATGTTGGGGGAATGGGTGGTTTTACTCGCAGCGGAAGGCTTGTTGCTCCTCAGACACTCAGGAAAGACGATACTGAAGCATTAGCAAAGGCCAAAGGAAAGCAGGTGATAAGTGAGGAACTAGTGCCGAGAGCGGAACTTAATAATTCATTAGAGAAAGATGCTGAGGAATTCATGAGAATAATCAGAAAGAGCGATTATAAGATCGTTGACAACCTACATCAAACTCCTTCTAAGATCTCCATATTGTCATTGTTGCTATGTTCCGAAGCACATCGGAAGGCTTTGCTAAAAATTTTGAATATGGCGTACGTACCGCAAGAAATATCAGTGAACCAGCTTGAAAGTGTGATTTCCAACGTTAATGCCGATAACGGTCTAGGGTTCACAGATTTTGACTTAACGCCAGAAGGAAGGAACCACAATAAGGCTCTCCACATATCGATGGAATGTAAAGGTGCTATGTTATCCCATGTATTGGTGGACACTGGCTCGTCTCTCAATGTGTTGCCTAAGAAAGCATTAGCAAAGCTGGATGTGGAAGGGGTTGTACTTAGGCCTTGTGATCTAGTAGTGAAAGCATTTGATGGTTCAAAGAGATCAGTGTTTGGAGAGGTAGAGCTACCTGTCCAGATCGGACCCCAGGTCTTTAATACAGTGTTTTATGTGATGGACATCCAACCGGCCTATAGTTGTCTATTGGGTCGTCCATGGATCCACGCTGTTGGGGCCGTATCTTCAACCTTGCATCAGAAGATAAAATTTGTAGTTGATGGTCAGGTTGTTACGGTATGCGGAGAGGAAGATATTTTCGTTAGTCATCTGTCGTCCTTCAAGTACGTGGAGATGGACGGAGAAATCCACGAAACTCTCTGTCAGGCATTTGAAACTATGAATATGGTGAAAGATTCCCCGTCTGGTGAGGCAAGGGTGGGAACCTCTATGACTTCGTATAAGCAGGCTTTGGAAGTAGTGCAGTGTGGTCATATGGAAGGTTGGGGTCAAGTAATTGAGCTACCTTTCAAGGATGATAAGAGCGGAATTGGTTATAAACCTCCTCAAGTTCCACTACTAAAGGGTCAAGAGCGCCAAGGGCTAGTTATTTTCTCAAGTGGAGGAGTCATACATCCAAGCCAGATTTGTGCAGCAATTGAAGATGGTGAAGATAGTGACTGTGACCTGGACAATTGGGTGCACCCATGTGCCCCAGGAGTGAAGCTGAACAATTGGTTTTTGGAGGATCTCATCCAAGTTACTCTGCCGAATAAGTAATTTTCTATGTTTTCTTTCATTAAGCATGCAAAGGTCCTATGCTCTGCCCAAGGCATAGTGACTTCATTGTAGGGCCCCATTTGTTCTCATACAAAGTTTTATCATTAATAAAAGGACGTTTTGTATTCAAAATTGTGTTCCCTGTCTTTCATTTTTTTTTTAAATAAAGATGGCAATGTTTTCTTCGCAGTTTTCTGGCATTTTTCTTTCTTTTCCTTTCAAAAAAGGAAATTTCTAAAAGCATGAATTATCATTCACGTAGCATGAATTATCATTCAAGCAGAAATAATTCTCTGGATCTTGTTGATGACAACCCTATTATGGTTTATTATGACTTTGATAATCCAATATACCAAGCTGAAGAGGGGGATGAGGAAGACTGTGAACTTCCTGAAGAGTTGGCTAGATTATTGAAACAGGAAGAGAGAGCCATTCATCCTCATCAGGAATCTATAGAGGTTGTCAATCTCGATACCGAAGAGGTAAAGAAAGAGGTCAAAGTAGGGGTAAGCCTGGCAGAGAATGTAAAGAAAGAGTTGATTGAGATGTTGCGAGAGTATGTTGACATCTTCGCCTGGTCTTATCAGGATATGCCGGGGTTGGATACAAACATCGTTGTGCACAGATTGCCGCTGAAAGTGGGTTGTTTTCCTGTCAAGCAGAAGCTTCGGAGAACCAAACCTGAAATGGCCATCAAAATCAAAGAGGAGGTGCAAAAGCAGTTGGATGCGGGGTTTCTAGCTGTTACTAGTTATCCACCATGGGTCGCTAATATTGTGCCTGTACCGAAGAAGGATGGCAAAGTTAGAATGTGCGTGTATTATCGAGATTTGAACAGGGCGAGTCCAAAAGATGATTTTCCATTACCACACATTGACGTGTTGGTAGATAATACGGCTCAATTCTCTGTGTTTTCTTTCATGGATGGGTTTTCCGGATATAACCAGATCAAGATGGCGCTGGAGGATATGGAGAAAACTACATTTATTACCCCTTGGGGCACATTCTGTTATAAGGTGATGTCGTTTGGTTTAAATAACGTTGGGGAAACATATCAACGTGCCATGGTGACGCTCTTCCACGATATGATTCACAAAGAAATTGAAGTTTATGTGGATGATATGATTGCCAAATCACAAACGGAAGAAGAGCATTTGATAAATTTGAAAAAGTTGTTTGAACGGTTGAGACATTTCAGATTGAGGCTGAACCCGAATAAGTGTACTTTCGGGGTAAGATCTGGTAAGCTTCTGGGCTTCATCGTCAGTGAGAAAGGAATCGAGGTGGATCCAGCCAAGGTAAAAGCCATTCAAGAAATGCCGGAGCCAAGAACAGAAAAACAAGTTCGTGGATTTTTAGGAAGACTGAATTATATTGCAAGATTTATATCTCATCTTACCACGACTTGCGAGCCAATATTCAAATTATTGAGAAAAGATCAATCAATTTGGTGGAACAATGACTGTCAAAAGGCCTTTGATAAAATAAAAGAATATTTGCAAAATCCTCCGATTCTCATGCCTCCGGTTCCTGGGACGCCACTGATTATGTATTTCTCTGTACGTGATGGATCAATGGGTTGTGTTCTCGGTCAACACGACGAGACAGGTAGGAAAGAACATGCTATATTCTACCTGAGCAAAAAATTCACTGATTGCGAGTCCAGGTACTCGATGCTTGAGAAGACATGTTGCGCACTAGCATGGGCTACTAAGTGATTAAGACAATACATGTTGACTCATACAACCCTACTGATTTCAAAAATGGATTCAGTCAAGTACATTTTTGAGAAGCCAGCTCTTAATGGAAGGGTCGCTCGGTGGAAGATGGTTTTGACTGAATATGATATACGATACACTTCCCAGAAAGCTATCAAAGGGAGTGTGTTGTCTGATTATCTTGTCGAGTCGCCTATTGATGATTATCAGCCAATGAGGTTTGACTTTCCTGATGAAGACAACATGTTTCTCAAGGCTAAAGATTGTGAAGAGCCTCTGGTTGACGAAGGACCGGATCCTGATGGATACATGGAAATTGATGTTTGATGGGGCCGTTAACATGAATGGAAGTGGTGTTGGGGCAGTCCTTATCACTCTGAAAGGATCACATATACCTTTCACTGCCAGGTTGACTTTTGATGTCACCAACAACGAAGAGGAATATGAGGCTTGTATCATGGATATTGAATAAGCCATTGATTTAAGGATCAAGACTCTTGAGATATTTGGGGACTCGGCTTTAGTGATCAACCAGATCAATGGAGATTGGCATACCAACCAGCAGAACTTGATTCCTTACAGAGACTATGCGAGAAGACTGTTGACTTTCTTTACGACAGTAAAATTGTGCTATATACCTCGTGATGAGAATCAAATGGCTGATGCTTTAGCAACACTGTCTTCCATGATTCAGGTGAATTGGTGGAACCATATACCCAAGATTGATGTGATGAGGCTAGACAGACCCGCTCATGTGTTTGCCGCCGATACGATGATTGATGATAAACCCTGGTATTTCGATATCAAGCATTTCTTAAAGAATCAAGAGTATCCGGCTGGGGCATTAAACAATGACAAGAAGACTCTGAGGAGGTTAGCAGGAAGTTTCTTTTTGAACAAGGATGTGCTTTACAAGCGAAAATTTGACATGGTCTTGCTCAGATGCGTGGATAGACACGAAGCAGGCCTGTTAATGCAGGAAGTGCACGAAGGATCTTTCGGTACCCATGCTGGTGGGCATGCTATGGCCAAGAAGTTATTGAGAGCTGGGTATTACTGGCTAACTATGGAGGCTGATTGCTTTAAGTACGCCCGAAAATGCCACAAATGCCAAATCTATGCTGACAAGGTGCATGTGCCCCCAAACCCTATGAATGTGATGAGTTCTCCATGGCCCTTTACTATGTGGGGCATTGATATGATTGGGAAGATTGAGCCTACTGCTTCCAACGGACATCGATTCATTTTGGTGGCTATTGATTACTTCACCAAGTGGGTGGAAGCTGCCTCTTTTGCAAATGTCACCAGGCAGGTGGTAGCTCGATTCATTAAGTAGGAGATTATTTGCCGATATGGGGTACCCGAAAGGATTATTACTGACGATGGTTCTAATCTCAACAATAAGATGATGCAAGAGCTATACCAGAGCTTCAAAATTGAACATCACAATTATTCTCCTTATCGCCCGAAGATGAATGGTGTCGTCGAGGCAGCCAACAAGAATCTCAAGAAGATTGTGCAAAAGATGGTAGTAACGTATAAGGATTGGCATGAAATGTTGCCTTTCGCTTTGCATGGGTACCGTACCTATGTTCGTACATCTACTAGGGCAACCCCGTTTTCTCTTGTATACGGTATGGAAGAAGTGCTACAGGTTGAAGTTGAGATCCTTTCTTTAAGCGTAATGATGGATGTTAAACTTGACGAGGCTGAATGGGTTCGAGCGAGGTTCAACGAGTTGAGTCTCATCGAAGAAAGACGGTTGGCTGCAGTATGTCATGGGCAACTGTATCAGAGGAGAATGAAACGGGCATTTGACCAGAAAGTGCGTCCTCGGACTTACTAGACGGGCGACTTGGTATTGAAAAGGATTCTTCCTCCGAATACAGATCACAGGGGCAAATGGACTCCTAATTATGAAGGTCTATATGTTGTTAAGAAGGTTTTCTCGGGCTGAGCCTTGATGCTTACAACAATGGACGGTGAAGATTTTCTGTCACCTGTGAACTCAGACGCAGTTAAAAAATACTTCGCGTGAAGAGACCCGCTGGACAGTAAAAAGAGAGTCTAGGCAAAAAAGGGCATCCCGGTGAACCATAAAAAAAAAAAGAGAAAAGGTTCGGGAAAAAGTTAGGGATAAAAAGAAAAAAGAAAGTACACCCGGTAAGTTGAAAACTCGCAAGGGCAACTTAGGCAAAAAAGGGTATCTCGGTGGATTGAAAACCCGTAAAGGGCGATCCAGGAAAAAGAGAGATTTAGCGAAAACTGCGATCTGAGTAATCTGTATTGTCTTATCTCAATCGATAAGCACTTCGAAGGATAGGAATCAGTTCAATCGTCCCCCTTTGAAGGAAAGGCAGTTGGAGAGTCTTGAAGATATATGAGCCATAGCAGGTTGAAACTCAATGAAGTTCCAGTTTCACATTGCCATTAGGATAGTTTCTTTTCTGTTTTGGCAATTACCTCTTTCCAGGAATTGCTTCTTGATGTAAATTCCTATTTTCAGGCTTTTCAATCAATAAAATGGTCGTTACTCAGAATAATTCTATTTGTTTGTTTTGTCTTTATGATTTGTTTTGTTTGCGCAAACGTCCAAAATTTTTTATAAACATTTGCATGTGAAAACATTGCGGTTCTACAATAACATGCATAAAAGGAAAACATTTAAAATTTCTTTAAATGACAGATGTGCTTGGGTGAATACTACAAAACCCATGTTACCCTGGAGCATATGTGCGCATTCTTTTGTTTGCAGGTGTTGAGAGTTCGCTGGATAGCTATGCAAAGGTGTATGATGTCTTCAAGCCAAAATCCTTTACGAAGCACAAATGATCGTTCCTCCCCAAGCAGAGACGGTTCCTCAGCAGGAAAGTACTTCTGGGAGGTGGTCATTTCCAGCGTATTTACAGAGCTTCATGATCCCCAGCAACATTGTCAAATGGTAGTACTGTAGCCATCATGTTCAGAAAAAGATTCTCATTTCACTCTTTTGTCACAACGTTTACTGCTTAAATCCATTGTCTGGCTGACGGTCGCACACGACGATTTGATATTAACAAGTCAGTTTCAAATGGGTAGTGTTGTATCTTATTAAGTCGATTCTCCCATTCCGTACTTCCAACAGCTACAAGCTTTTCTGTGTCAATAACGGTTGTGAATCTCCAGTGAGGTCGCCATCCCAAGCATGAAGTATTTTGAAAATTCCCCAGCAGGAAGTGTTCCAAATCTATTATCCCCAGCAGAGTTTGAAGAGGCGTAGTCTTCTGTAAAATCCTCTCAAGGGACGTTTCCAGCACGAGACGCTCTGAAGTGGTTCTCCCCAGCAGAGTTTGTTGTAAGCTCATTTCCCCAGCGGAGTTCTATGGTTATAGGTATTCCCCAAGTAGACTGCTTCAAGATGATGCCTCCCCAGCAAAATTATCATTTCCTACAGCAACCTCAACAGGTTTGTCAGGTCAGTGCCCAGATCAGGAGATCAGGTCAATTTGTCTTCCCCAGTACGGTTTGCGACCACGAAGTCAATCCAGCTTGTTATCCCCAGCGGAGTTGCCTTACATTTCCTCAGCATTTATTTTGCTGAGGACCTCTTTGCATGTTGCATATAGTATGCATAGCATCCTCAAAACGCGTAGCATTATTACGCCATGGAAAAATTCAAACATATGCATGTGAAGCATAGGCCTGTTTTGATAACTCGTGCGAGAGTCCAAAACTTTGCTCCTTACATCATTGACAAAGCCAGAAAGAATGCCTTTTTCATTCCTCAACAGACATTGCAAAGCAGCGCAAAGGGTTTCATCATTTTTCTCCCCACAGAGTCACATCTCTCAGCTTACAAGTTTTTTGGAACCATTCCCGATAGGATTCCTGTAGCCGTCCCCGACAGCACCTTTGAGTTTTAACCATACCAGTTCCCGACAGGTCCATTTACCCATCCCTGATAGGTAAGCCTTGGTTATAAACTGTAGCCGTCCCCGACAGAACCTTTGAGTTTTAACCATACCAGTTCCCGACAGGTCCATTTACCCATCCCCGATAGGTAAGCCTTGGTTATAAACTGTAGCCGTCCCCGACAGCACCTTTGCGTTTTAACCATACCAGTTCCCGACAGGTCCATTTACCCATTCCCGATAGGTAAGCCTTGGTTATAAACTGTAGCCATCCTCGACAGCTCCCTTTAGTTTGAACCTTACCAGTTCCCGACAGGTACACTTACCCATCCCTGATAGGTAACCCAGGTCCAAGCTTACCAGTTCCCGACAGGTAGTTTTACCAGTTCCCGACAGGTATTTCACCAGTTCCCGACAGGTAGTTTTACCAGTTCCCGACAGGTAGTTCACCAGTTCCCTACAGGTAGTTCACCAGTTCCCGACAGGTAGTTCACCAGTTCCCGACAGGTAGTTCACCAGTTCCCGACAGGTAGTTCACCAGTTCCCGACAGGTAGTATACCAGTTCCCGACAGGTAGTTCACTAGTTCCCAACAGGTAGTTCACCAGTTCCCGACAGGTTCCTATGGGGTCCAATGGTTCCAAATTCTTTCTCACAAACTTTTCTTCCTTACCATTGCTTCATTTACCACATTTTTCTTTATCCACACAGTGCAAATTTTCTCGGTTTTTTTGTATTCAATCCCTATGTATCTTGAATTCCTGATAGCCTTTGCTTTCATCCATTCAGATTCACAGTTGATTGAATAGGGGCAGCTGTAATACCTCAAAAATTTTCCTCATGTTTTCTCAATAAATTGGTCTATGCTTTACTCATTTGCATTCCATAATAGGTCATAAATTGCATATAATTGGTTGCAAGGCATGGTATCTAGTGCTTCAAGGTGTGAACAATTGAAAGCCAAAGCAAAGCAAGAGAATACAAGTCAAGGGTCTTCAAACAAGCCTCAAAGGTCTCCTATATCATACATCATCCCAAATGACCTCACAAGTCATTGGAAGATGGGAATTCATCAAGAAGATTGAGCAGTGCATTATCTCCTAACAACAGTCAAAATTAGGGTTTTTGGTTCAAGCAGTCTCCTGAGGAAATTTTGATCCAAACTTGATCTCAATGTTTTCTACATGATGTCAAGTATCTAAGGATGGAAGATTGGCCATTGGTTCATTTCAGGAGTGGTTCAATTGGTCAGTTGCTTGAGAATCAAGAAATTGGGGAAAAAGTCAACTGTGCAATGAAAAAAGTCAACTCCTCACTTTTTAAGGTCAAATTCATGAAATTCAAGTTATATATGTTCATTGGACAAAATTTTATCAAGAGATGAGGGAGGAATCATGAAAAATCAAGAAATGTACAAAGTTTCCTTTTTTGGAAATTTAGGGTTTCCAAAAATGGCAAGTTTGGACCATTTTGCACCACACTTTGAGGCTTCCTTTCTCCATGATAAAAGCTCCAAACCTCAGGCCCAAGTTGACCCAATTAAATTTCACACTCTAAGCTTCAAATCCATATAAATAACTCTTCCATTGGATCAAAATTGAGGGAGTTATGATCAATCAAAGTTTGGTAAAACTAGGTCAAAAACGAAGTCATGACCAAGCAAGACCAGGCCCATGCGCCATAATTTTGTCAAACACATGGTGGGCAAGATTTCAATCCATTTTTCTAATTGAAGGAGGCTTCAAATGAAAAAAATGTTGAACATCAAAGTTGTTTATCTCAATGTCCTCTTCAACTTTGATGTTGGACATTTTTCCTTTTGAGCAAGTTAGGATGGAGTTATGATGGTCCCAAGAAGAGGTGTTCATGCTGAAAATTCATAGGCCATGTTGCCTTGCCTGCAAACCAAATTACACGCCCATGCACCAGTTTGGATCCATTGAGTTCATAGCCATTTTTAAGTGTGTTTGAGGTCCAATTTCAATTCAATTTCCACACCAATCTTGTTCTATCATAGTTCCTCTTTCATTTGACATCAAAATCTCACCAAACCATGTACTAACATGAGAGAATTTCATCACCAAACTTCCATATCTGCATGCTGCCAAGATGCCAAGGTTGTAACATTATTGTTGTTGGATTAATTCAAGTTGCACGCATACTCTCCCATATCACTCTTTTCCTCATTAAGACCAACATTCCCTTACACATACGTGCTACATACATGATCCACACACCAAAAAGGAAATGAAACAAGCTAGGTCAGCAAGTTTGTTGTAACATACATCACCACCATTCATCTACATCACACGGTTCCCTCTTACTTTCCACTTTAAACCTTACCATGGACACCATGAATTTCACCCTCACCATATCCCAACTTCACCTAACTCGCCTCTAACTAACTGACTCAGTTAGTTAGAGTGGACTCACTCAACTCAGTCACCAAACTCACTTCTTAACCTCACCTATATAAACAAACTCACACACAGTTTCACTCTCTCTCTCTCTCTCTCATTTTTTCACTCTCACCAAAAATCATTCTTACTCTTTCTCTCTGATTCTCTCTGAACTCTCTCACTCTCTCTTCACGAATTCATCTTCATATTCATTCATTGTCCATTGTTTGGTGTTTCTGGTTCAAGAACAAACAAAATCAACATTAATCCTTCAAGTATAGCATCACGGTTTTGAATCTCCACCTATTTTCTTCAAGACTTCAAGCTTCTAGTGGCATTTATTTTGCTTACTCTAAGCTCACGAACTTAGAGAGGATCTCTGGTTTTCTTTTGCTTCAAGTTTCTGCAAAGTTCAGGTTCCAATTCCTCCAACTTTATTGCACAAATTTATATTTTTTTAGCCTGTTTTTCTGTGGTTTTTGGCTTAATAGAAGCATCATTCATCTCCGGCTAGTTGATAGGTCTCTTAGAGGCATAGACTCAAAACCTAGGGCAATTTTAATCTCTTCGTTTCTCCTCATATGTGATTGATATGTGAAAACTATTGGTGGATTCGTGATGTGTGTGAGTTCCTCTTTCGAATGGTATACGGTTTGCATATTTCTGGAACAATGTGAAGTTGCAGGTGGCGGAGAGTCGTCGGAGAAGACGACCGGAGGTCCTTCTCCGGCCGGTAAGCATTCAATATTAGGGTTTTTCAAGTTTAAATCATGGCCGTCTGACCATTTTCATCATGTGGTTTAAACTGTGCCAACACATTAATGAAAGTTGTTGCGCGTGTGTGAGTGTATGGTAATTAATATGTGCTAGCGTTCTCATCCATATGATTGTTTGGATTTTCTTGATGTTTGACTGATTGATTGATCATAGGGCTCACAGCTTGCCAGCACATTAATGAACGTGTGGTCCCTCACGTGCTATTTTGTTTAAATTAGATTGACTGCATGTGTGTGAGTGCATGTTAATTGTGGTGTGCGTGTTACGTGTGGCATTGGATTGTGTTGCTTGATTAATTGTATGGTCGTGATTGAATCACATGGTAACTGATTGTACATTGCATCACACACGCGCCCACATTTGTAATGGACTGGATTGAATGATTGATATTTGTACCCCCATACTGAGCCCAACGCATATTTTGAACGTGCCTTTTACTTCTCTTGCACCCCCACTCCATTTTCTCTTGTTTCTTATTTTCTTTTCCATATCTGTTTAGTTTTCTTATTTTAAAAATAGTAAAACATTTCTAAAAATCCCAAATTAATTCATGTGTGTTCTTTATGCATTTAATTAATTTTATATTATTTTTAATTCTGACTTTGTGAATTTTTAAGCATAATTGTATAATTTTCTTTTAATTCCTTTTTGAATAATGTTCTTCATTGATACTCAAATTTGTACATTTTATTTCTCTCATTTCACACAACATTTTTAATTCATTATTTTTGTATTGATTAGATAACACATTAAAGCATCTAAATTAATTTTCTTTTGATTTTTAAAGTCATTTTATCACATATTTGAATGTTCATCTTTACACTTTCTTTTTGGTTTGATCAATGTGATTTTGTGAATTCTTTGAGGCATGTTTTCTCTTGAGTTTGGCCATGAATCTTTGTATATGTTTTTGCCTCTGACTTGGATTGTTTAAGACTTAATTTCACAATTTTATCATGTGTTTTGATAATTGTTGATGCCTTGCATTTGAAGTTACTTTTTGTGCACATTATTCTATCTCATTCTTATATGTCTTGTTGAGGCATTTATGCCATCATTTGGTGATTATTGGTGCATCTTTTGTATGTCATTTGCATGATATTATAGGTCATATTTGTGTCATTATAGGTCATGTGACTTTTGTTTGCATTTAATATGAGTTTGTGTGTTATAACTTGAAACTTTGACATGTTTCCTTCTCTTGGTCTCTTCTTATGCCCTACATGTTTCATGTGTGCATTTTGTATGATATTTCACGCATTACATTTGCATCACATCAATAGTATGCCACTGCCCATATGCATTCTTTAATCATGTTACATGTTATGCATCTAATATGTCACTTTGTGCACCTAATTGAACATGCCTCTCTTATGCTCACTTCTCCTTCATTTCACTTCTTCTATTTGTATCATTGCATCCATGATTGGCATGATAATTCATACACATTATAAGCCATTTGTAAATGATATATGATTCTGACTTTGACATTTTGTGAAGCATTATTACATGATCACTTTGCATATTCACTCATTCTTCATCTATTTCTTCCATGATTCACTTCTTTGATGTTTAGAACATTTGATTGTGCATAGTTGGTATGTGTTTAATATCTTGACCTTAGAGAACACCCTTATAGTTTAGGTTCTTACCTTAATTGAGTTTCATCCCTTAGGATCCTTATTCATTGATTCTTAATTGGTTTGATCACTATTTGTTATTCTTTCCTTATTCCACTACTTGTAAATAGTTTTTGAACAAACCTTTTCATGTAGGTGCAAATGGTAAGTAAGTGTGTGGATATGCTTCCACATACACTTCTTCTCTCATCTTCTCTTATTTCTTTTAATAATTCAACTTGTGATCATGATAAGCATTTATATGCTTTCCTTGAATAACTTCTTCTTATCCCTCTTTAAGATCAACTTAACTTCCATCTTGGAAGTAAGTTGCTTCTTTTGCTCTTCTTCTCCTTTCTTTTAGGATTAGGTTTCTTAAACCACATTAACCATAGGAACATCCATGTATGATAACATTAGGGTGAGTCTTAGTCCCCTTTAGTTTTCACCTTTTGCTCCCATTTGAGTCTCATCTTCTCATCTCAAAACAAAAGTAAGAAACACTTAATAAAGGCATAACAAATATTGTATTTGAGCCTTTCATGTGAGAATAGGATAGTGAGGGGTCTTCTCTCACTTTCTTAGAATGTTTAGCATACGTCCCGTCTTGGGTCGATATGCGAGGCATTCGATCTTACATGAGGGACTTAAATCCAATATGTGTTACAAAACACCAAATAAACAAGACACTTCTTTCTTAAAAGACAAAAACAAATAAACAACTCTCTTCTCATCTTCTTCACTCATTCCTTAAGGATGCGTCATATTCGTTCTACCGCAAACAGGTAACGCCTAAGTCTCCATACAGCGAGCTGCAACACCTAAACTGCTAGGACGCGAACGTTGACGTATTCCACTAAAAAACACAAACAATTTTCCCTTAGCTGAGGGGAACTACGTCGCTCTGATTCTCATGCTCCCGATGAGATACGTAGGCAGTGGGGTAGGGCCCATTCGAGCACTTTTTTTATTTTCCCTACATTTGTTTCTCTTTCTCTCTCCTTTCCTTTTCCAGTTCTCCAGCTAGCGGTTCCTTTTTCGGTATCCTTTCCTTACACCCTTTGATTGAAGCAGCAAGCGTGGATCCCGTCGGGTACGATGGACGCGTGGGGGTGCTAATACCTTCCTCGTGCAATTCCGACTCCCGAACGCAGTTCTCGTGGTTGCAAGACCATGCTCTTTCCTTTCCCTCAGGTTTACGCAGTGTTTCCTTTCCCTCTCTTAGGATAAATACACATTGCTGGCGACTCTGTTTCGGTGCCACTTTCGCGTTTGTACTTGGATGAAAATCCCGGGAGCGACAAAACCCTTCCACTCCTTTTCAATAAACGCGAGAAAGTGCTTGTTAGAAAACCACTCATTATTGAAAACAAAAGGTTTCGGTCCCCAATCCGAAGAATCTACAACAAGCCAAACCGGGCAATGGTTCGAAACATATCTCGGACCAATGAATTGGCCTATCACTCCCCAACGGATAATTACCTCCTCCGAAACCAAGAAATGGTCAATTCTACTCATCGAAGAACCCTCTCCGTTGAACCACGTAAATTTTTTCCCTTTACACGGGACATCCACCAACTCCATGTCCACCAAAAACCCCGCAAACTCTTCCATCT
Organism: Lathyrus tuberosus; assembly: GCA_022829125.1. NCBI lineage: Eukaryota > Viridiplantae > Streptophyta > Magnoliopsida > Fabales > Fabaceae > Lathyrus > Lathyrus tuberosus. Next base: position 8,735,425 of record JALAZF010000263.1, on the reverse strand, counting down.
CCCTCTTTCTAGTGCTCAAACCTCTCCCTTTCCTCTCCCTAGGATCCAATATAGCGTTAAAATCTCCTCCTATGCACTACTCCCCATCCGAAAACTTATATTTCAGCAACAATAACTTTCTCCAGAGAATTTTCTTCTTATCAAAATCGCAAGAGGAATAAACGTTGACAACATAAAAGTACGTACCTCTCCATTCAACTTTGATGCCAACAAAACCATAATCTTTGAAACTACACAAAACCTCCATTTTATTCACTTTCCACAGAATGGCGACACCCCCCGACAATCCGTCTGAGTTAGAACACGACCAGCCAACATTTTCTTTGGACCAAAAACTCCTAGCAACCGCATCCGTCATTGAAGCAAGTTTTGTTTCTTGGATAAAAAATATGTCCTCCTTCCCTTTTTTAATGATCTGACTTATCCTTCTCCTCTTAACCACACTACCTCCCCCTCTAATATTTAAGGATCCAATAATCATTTTCACCTCTTTAGATTCTCCTTCCTTGCCCACCTTCTGTTTTTGTTCATCCTTTCCATTTCATCAATCCTGTTCTTATAATCCTTCTTATTATCCTCCGCCACGATCCCCAATTTTGATAAGGCCTCTCAAAGCTTTCCCCCAATGTTGGAATCTAAATTCTTCCATTCCCTTGCATTACACCTTATTATGTCTGAATCTGCAGAATTCTCACAGTAAATTTCCTTCTGTTTAAACTCCATTAAGTTCTTCTTTGTGCCTACGTCACTATTACCCCACTGATCTTGAGTAGACTTTAAGTTCTTCCCTTCTTTTGTTTTAGCACCTTTATTAAAATACTATCCAACCAATCCGTGTGGACCATGAATGGATTTGTACTTTATCCTTTTAAAATGGATTTTCGTCTCCTCCTTGGCCCCACCTATACCAGTATGTACTTTATTCGTTGTCCACCCCTCAATGGGATCTTCTGTCTCACCTACCCAAGTACCATCAGATAAAGCATCACCGTACTGCCTACCCATCTTCTCGAGACAAGTGTTCACTTTACACCTTCCAACTGCCTCGTCAAACGTACCTATTTTTTTTATTTTTCTCTTCCATGATTAAACTGTTGTACGCCATACTTTTTCCTGACTTACAGGAATGTGACCCTGCATCACCACCAACTCTACACTCCATCCCTACTGTTCTCGATAACTCTACCTCCCTAATACCCTCTGGTTACTTTCCTACCTCTTCTTCTTCTTCTTGCTCCGACCCATCTCTCATCCATTCCGTTTCCCCCTCTGAAGAAGCAGTGTCGATACTCTTCTCATTGGCATTATGAGCAACGATGCGTACAGGACCATAGGTGTCTTCTCTTAGATGAATAATAAACTCCTTACCGTCGATTTCGACCTTGATATGATCCTGTAACTTGAACTCCATAGGAACTCTAACCATAAATCTTGCGATGTCCATATTGCCACCCTTCAATGTACTTTCGTCTGAGCAAACATAGGTGTCGAACGAGTTGGTGATGGTTTCGAAGAACTCCACACCCCATACATGGCATGGGATACCGTATGCTCTAAACCACGTGACTCTATCATTATCAACCATAGATTCACCCCATCTGCTAACAGTGCTGAACCACTGCTTCCACCAAACGCCTTCCGAAATCAATTCCTCTATAACACCTTTGTCTACATCCTCCAACAGACACAAGCTTGAGCCCAAAGGCGAAACCTTCACCGAAAAGATGTCTTCCGATTCAAAGATCCTTTGCACATTGTAGGGCATGTATGGGCTAATCGTAACTCCCACATACGCCTTCCTCATCCTCTCTTTAACCTCCAAGTTGGATGAAAACTTCAAGTGAGCTTCTATGGTGTCGTCGTCATTGTTTCTTCCCAGAACCTTTGCAAAAGAAACAGAGTCGTCATACTTACGTGTGGACCTCTGTTGGTGGAAGGGGACCCCTTTAGTCCAACTTTCACCCTTATAATGGAAAGAAGTAGCACCACTTCCTGTGCCTCCATTGTCCTTTGAAACAAAAGAGTTCTTCGGGTTTACTTGTCCCCTCTCAAATCTAGGCGGGTTTGCGTGAATTTTCCGACCATCTATCATTACATTGTCCAGCTTAACGCCCAACAATCTGGAATCCTCCACCTCCTTGAACCTTGCGAAGCCGAATCTTTTACCCAGCCTATTCCTTCTGGGAGAGATTACCACTTCTACCACACTTCCAACGCAGCCAAATAGAACAAACACGTCCCTTGCATTACTACGCTCAGGAAAATCTAAAAACAAGAATGAAGATAAGGCCTCCAGATCCTTGCCAATAATACCCTTACCGTAAGGGAAGATGTCCCACTTACCAACTGAATGTCGATGATTTCTCCTAGTGACCGTTACCCACTCCATATTTCTAATAGAAGACCCAGGAAACCCAGAAAACTTAGAGAGAGGGAGGAGCCACTCTCTCTAAGAATATGTTCTTTTTTATAATTCTAAAAAAAAAACTGACAACTATAAACGAGTGTTCAATTTAGAAATTTAATATTTAGTTTTTGGAGGATATTATTTGTGTTAAATTAATTTTTTGAGGATATTATTCTGATTTTTTTAGTATTTAGTCTTTTTTTTTATAAATTTATAATTAAAAAAGTTGGAAAAAAATCTTTAATATTGATTTTCAAGAACATGTAATAGTTTGATTATTTATTATTTTTAAAAAATTGATTAGTAAAATATCAAAAAATCACGTCAAGATAAAACTTTTTTTTCCATTTTAGTTAAAGAAATCCTTAACATAAACAAAAAGATATAATAAAGTTTTTAGCTTTTATTTGCAGTTAAAAAAATTAACAGTGAGTGAAAATCATAAAAATAAAAGTATTAGAACTTGAATTTAATTAGTTATGAAGAAATAAAAAGATTTGAATTGGTCCATTTAACAAGGTGTATCATACTAATGCACTCCTTCTAATTTTTAAGTGGGTGTGTAGTAGTATTACCCATATATATATATATATATATATATATATATATATATATATATATATATATCGTTAAAAGTGATTTTGAAAATTCAAGTGTTGTAATCGATTAATACAGAGATGTAATTGGTTATAACAAGACAAAAGCATATATATATATATATATATATATATATATATATATATATATATATATATATATATATATATATATATCGTTAAAAGAGATTTTGAAAATTCAAGTGTTGTAATCGATTAATACAGAGATGTAATTGGTTACAACAAGACAAAAGCACTTGTGGACTGAAGAACATGGTAAAATATCGAAGTTGTAACCGATTAACACCTGAGTATATCTGGTTATCACTGAAATAAGAATTACTTTCATGTCAGTTGTGATCGGTTACAGGTTTGATACAACCGGTTATAGATTTGGTGTAACCAGTTACAGACATGTGTTCTTGTGTTTTTTAGTTATGTACTTATATGCTTTGAGTCCAAATTATTTTGTAACACTTGTATAAATGCCTTGGAGACATTCTCATCTCATGCTAATGATAATATTCTTCTCACCCTTAATTTTCTCTCTCTCTCTCTCTCTCTCTCTCTCTCTCTCTCTCTCTCTCTCACACACACACACACACACACACACACACACACACATACACACACACCACTACTACAAAACGCGTAAACAACGACGCCATGCTCACAACGCTTCATCCCTACACCGTTGTGACATATCTAAACTAAGGCGCGGTTGTATTTTATTTGTTTATTGAATAAAACTTATCTGTATATAACAACGGTTGTTAAACCAACCGTGGTGATTATCTGTATATAATAACGGTTGATAAATCAACTGTGGTGATACCTTCAAGCTTTCATGTGTTCGAACCTCAGCGCATTCATATATATTATTCCTCTTATGTTAAAGCGTGCCTTTACTTTTTTATTTACTTTTAATTAAAAAAATTAAAAGTTATGACTACGGTTGTTTATATACACCGTTGTGATATATTTTGTATGTTTTTTTAATTTTTAATTCTAAAAATAACTCTGGCGCTTTAATATGAAATTTCATTATGTAAATAATATATCATAACGGTGTAAATTCTTGACCGTCGCAGTAGTTTTTCAATATTCTCCAACCTAGCTAGTTTCATTGTCTCTTCAGTATCCTTTTTTCCATTGAAAATAGAAACCAGACGAAACGTTACACGATTTCAACCCTAAACCCTAACGTTCAATACTGTGAAACAATACACGATTCCACCAAAGCTTGCATCATTAGTATCCATTTGTTGTCATTTTCATCATCATCGTCACGATCGTGAAGAAAATAGAAGATTACGCACATACCAACACCGACGGCATCATCGTCACCGTCGAGAAGGAAGATAACAACAACACCGTCGTTGTCGTAAGGAAGGAAGACAACAATAACACCAAGACCAACATCGTTTACTTCGTCGTAACATTTAGGGTACGTAAAATATTTTCCCCATGCATCTACACTAAACTCTTTTGCCATTGTTGTTCATGTTGTTGTTGTTGTTTTTGAACTTAGATGTCGACCTTGTCGAGTTCTTCATCAGAAACCAGCGAAGAAACTCGAACAAATGAAAGGTTAGCCAATGAAACTCAAACAACTGAAAGTCAAACGAAAAGATCAAAAAGAGGTGTCATAATGATGCCCCAATTCACATCAGTCCACAACTCATCTGGTGAAAAAATTCCGATCGAGTTTGATTCGCACTACAGATTAGTGGATTGTCCACATTACGCTACTTTTAGGAGTTATGTTGCGTTCCTTGCACGTAGCAAAGTCAGTATACTGATTGATGGTTGGAGAGAAGTGGATGTTAATGTCAAAGACAGCATATGGACAGACGTTAAGGTATTTCATACTATAATTTTCATATATTTGATATCACTACCTATAGTTTCTAATTCATACTTATATATTGATTTAATGTAGTTGAATTTTGAGTTTACCGATGACTCAAAATTGAAAAGAAAGTGGATAACTTATGCCGGTGTTCGTTGGAGGGGATTTAAGTCACGGCTCACGGCTGACTACATTAAGAAGCCTAAGAGCGGTCTTCAACCTCCATGGATTCGGTATAGTTTTTTATTGAAGAAGGTGTGGCACAAGTTTGCGAAGAAACGCCGTTCTGAGGAATTCAAGGTTAGTACTAGTCTTATGTAACCTATAATGTTATGCTAATGAGTTATAGATACTAATCATACACATTTTTCACTATGTTAATAACAGGCTAAAAGCGAAGTAGGAATTCAGGACAAGGCGAAAAACATGTACCCCCATAGATTGTCTCGTGGGGGTTACAGGAAACTTGAGAAGAGGATCCTGCAGGAAAAACTACAAGAAGCAGGAGATGGTGGCATTCCATCTCCACCTTCAAGACATGAGAAATGGAAGAGGGCTCGATTAAGACCTAATGGAGAGTACACCTCTGAGGCTTCAAGAGTAGTTGCTGAGAAATTTGTAAGTATATGTTTTGTTTAAATGTGTTTGCTTATGTAAGTTGCTCATGAGTTGTTAATTAAATGTGTTTGCTTATGTAAGTTTCTCATGTTGTGTAGGATAATTTGGTTGTGGCGGCCCGTGAAGGCACATTTGTTCTGGAAGCACGACATGACATATTAGTCGAAGCTATCGGAACAGCTGAGCATGGAGGTCGTGTCCGTGGTGTTGGAGATGGTGTTGGCTTGAGGTCATACTTTTGATCTCAAAGAAGAAGCACCGAAACCGCTGAATTTCTTGCTCAACGACAAATGATTGATAATGTTGAAAAGTAATTGGCGGAGCAAAGGAGTCTGTTTGAGGAGGAGAGGGAAAAAAGGGAGAAAGAAGTGGAAAGGTTACAAGAGATGTATTCGGTATATGTCGTAAATCGCGCTTATTTTTGTATGAAATATATTGTATGTTCTAATTGAATATATTGTGCTTATTTTTGTTCTACGTTCTAATTGAATGTTATGATGTAGAGATTAAGTGAAAGCCTCGAACAACGAACTAATGAAGATCGTCGTTGCGTTGGTATGATCAAACTCCAAGTAGAAGTCTCGTAAATCACGCTTCTACAAAAGGGAGTAATTGTACAGCCCCTCCCCCACCTGTAGATAACCGCAATGGGATATTGGACCCTAGTCCAAATGAAATAACAAGTTTATACTACTCCATTTCAACAACAAACCTTGCGCAAGCTCTCCCGCTAGAACATTGCCCAAAATTGGATTTAGTGTATTACACTCCTGAAGATGTGAGGGATTTTCTCGCAGGATATAAGTGGCTTGACATATCTATTTTGCAAGTTTGGTGCACGTAAGTATATAGTCGAATATACATGTCATTATAGAACATTATAATTTTTTGTATTTTCTCCCTTAATTTATTCATTTTCTTTGACCATTTAGGTACATTCACCGTGTTTGTATAGAATTGAATAAATCAAGTACCTATGGAATCTTGGACCCAAGTTTTATTGCTTGGGCATATAATGATAAAAATATCAGAGAAAAGTACTTGAAAAGCCGGCTAAATGACGGAGGAAAAGAATGTTACCTTGCACCATTCCTATGTAGGTTAGTATTGTTGTAATTTATTTCTATATTCTATATTTAGTTTTGTTTTAGTAACAACTAATAATATATATATATATATATATATATATATATATATATATATATATATGTGTGTGTGTGTGTGTGTGTGTGTGTGTGTGTGTGTGTGTGTGTGTTCATTCAATGGTCATTGGCAATTGATCGTAATATCATTTAGGACAAATACGGTGACATTACCGTGTTCCTTGCACGATCCACTCCACAAACCAATGAAAGATCTTGTATTAACGTAAGTGTCTTTGTTTAATATCATTTTCTTTGGCATTAATTGTAATTAGTTTATCATGTAATATGTTTAATTCAATTTTCAATGTGCAGTATTGTGGAGCAAGTTAATATATTGAATAATTTTAGAAAAAAGCCCACATACCTTGCTCCTAAAGTAAGTGGCCCGATTACCTGTTTATTTCATTTACATTCATGCATGTGTGGTTGTATTCATTTTTTTATATTCATGTAATTTGTAGACGAGGAAACAACGCGGGAGTTACGAGTGTGAGTATTTTATCATGAAACACATGTTAAACATCATCCTTGTCGGCACTGTTAATTCATGGGATACGGTAATATATGCCATAAAATGTTTACATATATTAATATATAATTTGACTATTGAATTATTATCATGCATGATCTTCAATTCTTTGCTCTTATGTAGATGTTTAATGATGAAACCCCATTCCCTGTTGAGGACTTTGTGAATCTTCGTAAACGTTGGGCGTATATCGACAATGAGCTTAAGGATTCTGCTTCTGCTGTATGATATATCAGCAACATTTTTTGATGCACATATTTTTTGCTTTTGATGCACATAATGTGAACAATAGTTTTGGCTTTTGATGCACATAATGAAATCAATAATATTGGCTTTTGATTTAAACAATGTTAGCAGTTTAATTCTCTGATTCATTTAGCTTTTGATGTAAATTTCTTTTGATGTAAATTCTCTGATTCATTTATAAGGATAAAATATAGGAAGAATTGTGTTTGATGCACATATTGTGTTTGCATGTAAACAGAAGCTGTTTTGACAGGATAAATTATGGGAATAATTTGATAAGCAGAAAAATTTTATATTTAAAACAGTCTATTTTTGGCAGCAGTTATAAACCTATCCGTAGTTGTATGTCAAACGCTAATATAAATAAAAAATGTTGTTGCTGAGAATCGAACCAGGTCACAGTTTAGTATATCACTACGGTTGACTAAACTAACCGTCGTGAAATGGTGCGCGCATACTGCAATACAACAACGTTTCCCGGACCGTCATTGTACGTACCTCAGATATAACAACACTCTACATAACAACGCCTTCGCCCCCGTCATTATATGTCATTTCTAACTGTTGTTAAATGGGTTTTTCGTAGTAGTGCACACACACACACACACAAACACACACACACACACACACACATAATTTTCCTCTTTCACTCTTCATATACCAATATTATCCATCATTGTTCACCAATCTTGTGGTTCAAAATTCCAATATTTAGCATCAAGAGCCTGATTCTGATCCACAAACACCTAGTTTGCAACATGAATTTTGTTTCCAATAAAATAATCCCTATAAACCTACCCATCATTGATGCGTAGAATTACGACAAATGGTGCAAGCAAATGAAAGTGTTGTTTGGCTACCAAGATGTTCTTAAGTGATCAAGAACTGTGTAAATCCTCTTATCGAAGGTGCAACAACTGCACAACAAGCATTGCATAAGGAAGAGAAGAATGAAGATTTCAAGGCGATATTTTGATCCATCAATGTGTGCATGGTGACAAATATGAGAAAGTTGGTGATTGCGTATCATCAAAGCAAGCCTAGGAGATCTTAGAGAAGGCTTACGCGGGGGCTGACAAGGTGAAGGTGGTGAGGTTACAAACTCACAACCGTTAACTTGAATTGATTAAAATGGAGTAAAAGGAGACAATCAACGTCTTCACAGCGAGAATCACTCGATTAGTGGATCAAATGAAGGCATGTGGAGAAATAGTCACTAAGATGTATGTTGTCGCTAAAATCTTGCATTCTTTAACATCAAGATTTGACAACGTAGTTGTAGTGATTGAGGAATCAAAGGATCTTACGATAATTAGCAAAGAGGAGCTGCAAAGCTCTCTTGAGGCTCATGAGAAAAGGATGGAGGAGAGAAATAATGATAAGGCAAAGGAGAAGATCGCTTTGCAAGCTCGCTTCAACGAGAAGGACAAGAGATCGAAAGGAAAATGACCCGTGAAGAGTAAAGGGAATTTTCATAATTATGGTGCAAGAGAGTCCTAAAATTCCAAGAATTTGACTTCTCAAATGGGTGAGAGCATCTGCAACAAAATTGGTGGTCAAGGCAAATTTAGAGGTGAAAAGAAGAGGTTTGAAAAAAGAAAAGAGAAGTGTTTTAAATGTCAAAGGTTCGGTTATTTTGCAAGAGAATGCAATGTAAACAAGAAGGATCTTCAAGGAGATAAAGCCAAGGTTGCAAGACAAGAGTTTGATGAAGAGAATACACTCTTGTTCATGATAATGGAAGAAGAATACATCAGCAGCAGGCTGCAGGATAACAGCAGCAACAATTCTTGGAATGCTACAAAAATATATTATAACCAGTTACATTATAGCGTTAACCGGTTACATGCAGAAAAAAATTTCATAGTGATAGTGAGAGAAGGAGTCCAGTGCAGCGCTGAATGGTATTTGGATTCGGGATGCTCTACTCATATGACAAGGAGGAAGGATTGGTTTGTTAAAATTAATTGTGCCATGAAGAACAAAGTGAAGTTCGTGGATGACACCACTCTAGTGACCGATGGGATCGGTGATGCTTTGATACCGAGAAGTGATGGTGGACATTCCTTGATCAAAGATGTTTTGTACATTCCAAAAATAAAATGCAACCTTCTAATTATTGGCCAATTGCTTAAGAAGGGTTGCAAGATTCACATGGAAAACAAGGGGTTGCGCGTTATGGATACAAATAGAGTTTTGGTCCTTAAAGCTTCTATGGCTGCCAATAGAACCTTCAACGTTTAGCTGAATGTTATGGAGCATAAATGTCTTTCTACAATGGCAAGTTGCGAAGAGTGGATATGGAACTATCATCGTAGGCATCTTAATTTCTGAGATCTCAAATACTTGTAAAAGAACGGAATGGTAATGGGGTTGCCAATGAATAGAATACTGGATAAAATTTATGAAGAATGTATACAAGCAAAGCATCATGAGGGTAAATTAAACAAGGATGCAAATTTTAGAACCAAGAATCACCTTGAGGTGGTGTATTCGAAGGTGTGTGAATCGTAAGTAGATTCCATTGGTGGCAATAGGTATTTTGTCACATTCATCAACAATCATATTAGAAAGCTATGGACATACCTAATCAAGAGAACATATGAGATATTTGAAGTGTTTAAGAAGTTCAAGCCCATGGTTAAGAGGCAAAGTGGTCACAAACTCAAAGTGCTCAAAACGGATGGTGGAGGCAAATATGTCTCAAAAGACTTTGAGAGGTTTTCTGATCAAGAAGGGATTGACCATGAGCTAGTACCGCCTTATACACCTCACCAAAATGTTGTTGTCGAAAGGAATAATTGATCGATCATGAACATGGTTAGAAGCATGTTAAAGGGGAAGAACTTGCCAAAATAGTTATAGAGAGAACCGATATCCACAACTATCTATTAGTTGAATAGGTGTCTAACAAAGAGACTTGACAAGGTAACACCGGATGAAGCATGGTTGGGATTCAAACCGAATATGAACCATTATGGATTTGTGCTATGAAGGAGGAGCTAGAATTAATTGAGAAGAAAAATAATTGAGAGTTGGTCAATTTACCGGATGGAAAGAAGCCAATTGGTGTGAAATGGGTGTTCAAAGTGAAAGCAAATCCCAAGGGTGAAATAATAAAGCATAAAGCTCGATTAATTGTGAAGCTAGCGGGATTATACCTGAGTGAATCGCACACTCAAAGATACAACAGAGTCGCCACCAAACTTTATTTAGTTCCAGAGGATATGGAAAATATCGATAAACCCCAAAGGGGGAGAGAAACGGGTTAGGGGGTCAGTTATGCGAAAGGAAGGTACTAGCACCTTACACATTCGTCGTACTCGACGGGAACCATTTCGCTTGCTTCTAGGCTTGGATGGGTTATCTATCTAAAGGCTTCTAGCTAAAAGAAGATGAGAGAGAGGAGAAAAAGAAAAGAAACAAAATACTCGCAGAGGATTAGGGCCCTCGTGCCTACGTACCCTCATAGTGCAATGAGGAAATCAGAGTGCCGTAGTTCAGGGAACCAGGGAAAAGAAAGGGGAATGGAAGAAGGTGGCTCGCCAAGATTTCGCAATCTCGTGCCTCCTCATAGTGCAATGAGGAATTCGGAGCCTACATAGTTCGGGGAACAAAGACAGAAAAAGAAAGTGGTGTCAAAACTGAGAGATAAAGAAGGAGAGAAAACTCCGCTGGGGATGCAAAGAGTTGGTGTCAAAACCAAAAAATAAGTGTAAAGGAAAAGAAGTAACTGTGTTGATGATAAGTGAAAGAATGGTGTCGAAACCAAGAAGATAAAGGAGCAAAAAGGATAATAGTGACTCTACTGGGGAGTAAGAGAATATAGTGACAATGCTGAGGATCAGAGGGTAAGCGACCCTACAGGGAAACAAACAAAGGGATGTTATCAAAACCAAGAGAATAAGAATTCGGTATGTTAACTGACTGGCAGTGGTTAACCAAAGAAAGAAAGATTAAAGCTCTGTGGGGAAAAATAGGTTGGTGTCAACAGGCAGGCTGTGATGAACCAAAAGATATAGTACTGAACCAAGAGAAGGTGTTTGACTCCGAGGGGATTTTACTGTATTAACTGATAAACAGTGGTTAACCGAAGAAAGAAAAGATTAAATTCATGCGGGGAGAAAGGTTTTAACATGTATATTATGATCAACCAAAAGAACGGGTGTAGAGCCATGCGAAGGTTGTGACCCAAAGGACAAGTGTGGGACCAAGCAAATGTCGTTATCCAAAAGGCGAGTATGGAACCAAACAAATGTTGTGACCCACTAGGGATGTCGGTATTGACTGAACAAACAGTACTGACCAACGAAAGAGGGGTAATTGAACCAAAAAAAGGTTGTTAACTGCTGGGGATTCAGAATATTGTGTTTGGCCGAAGAAAAGGAAATGAGTGAATAACCAAGAGAAGGTGATTAACTCGAAAGGAGCTCAGTATGTTAACAGATAGTCTGTGGTTAACTGAGAAGAAGGTGCAAATCAGTGTTTTAACTGACAAGCAGTGGTTAACCAATCAAAGGGATAGGAACCAAGAGAAGGTTGCGAACTCCGCAAGGGTTTCAGTGTTTTAACAAGGAAAATGTGTTTAATCGAAGAAAATTGGGCAAGACTTTGCTAGGAAAGATGAGCATTTAATTTTTACATAATGATTGTGATTAATCAAAGGGACAAATGATCATGACTCTGATAGGGAATCAATGAACAATGATTGAACAAAAGAGAAGGTATTGAAAGAGTGTTTGCTAACCCAAAATGCTAAGGATCTTTAACCAAGAAAATGGTGAATGATCAAAGGAGAGATTGAAAGGTGCAAGAGTGAGAGTGATCCAGGATCGACTCGATTGGGGATTGAGAAACATTATAGCTTAAGGATAGAGGTGACTATTCTCGATGGGAGGACGAAACGCCCTTACCAAAAATAGTCAGAATGAGGGTAGGATAGACTCTATCCTCATTCCTGCTCTAGCGCTCAAAGTATAGTGCGGAAATTGAAACGTACAGCATAATAGCGCCAATTTGTACAGTGCGTCGTGCGAATCTCTGACTCGGCAGTGGATCAAGAGAACAAGACTCTAAAGGATCCTAAAGAGAGGAGATAGGGAGAATCAATTAATCAAAACATGGTTTCAATCAATCGATCAAAAGGAATGAACAAGCCAATGATCTTTCACGAGTCGAAAGATCGTTAAAGCAATGTGCGGGTTATTGATTGTACAAAATTGAATTTGTCCAAGAGGGAACAAACTCAATGCAAATAGCATAGCAAACAGTACCAAACATTAACACAAATCATGTAATCAAGTGATCAAAAGATGTGCAAGAATGATTATGATCATACAAATGCCAAGAATGTAAATAATTGCGTAATTGATAAATCGTGCATCGAAAGTTTGCATACATGCTTCAATAGAGGTTAAACAGCTCATAAAACATCCACAAATATCAAGCATATCAAGCCATGTAAGTTAGAGGAGGAAAAGATGTCAAACAAGCTTGAAAAGCACAAAAATGGCAATCTGTCACGGTGTTAATCTGTTAACCATATATGGTTAATCGGTTAACACCTTGAAAAGTTCAGAAAAACACGTGAAAATGACTGGTTAACCAGTTAAGCATATATGGTTAACCGGTTAACACTAGGATAGTGCCAGAAAAAGCAGTTTTCAAAAGCACTTCCAGCAATTAATCACTTATCCAATCATCCACGTGTTATGGCTTACATTTGTGCACAAAAATTACATCAAGTATGAGAAATTAATCATCAATTGAAAGCATTAAACATGAGATCAAAGATCAAACAATCACATGATTAATCAAAACCAAAAAACTAACAAAACTACATCGTAAACGCGCGAAAGTGATTGAAACAGTAAATAGAGCATGAGCTACCAACCTATAAGCTGGAGAATTGGCTTGGATGTTGTTGCAAATGAAATGTGATGAAAATAAGTAGAGAAAACTGTAGAATTTTGCACTTACGATCCAAACCGTAGCTTAACCGAGCAAAAATGCGATAAAAGCTCAGAAATCGAATTTGCACCAAAATGATTGGAGTAATCACTTGAATTGAAGTGGAACTTGCTGTAATTGCAGAAATCCAAGCAAGAAATGCCAAATGATGGAGGTCTAAGCTCAAGAGAAAGCAATTTCAATGTGAAAGTTGCTACTTTTCAATGGTGGAATTGAGCTCTAGTGTGGTTTGGGGAAGAAGATGAAGATGAATGTGTAGAACTTGCAGAAAAATGCAGAGAGAAATGAGAGAATTAAGAGTGAAGAGAGTGAGAAATTATGAGAATGATTGTGGATGGTTCAAGCTTCCCTTGTGAAATGGTAGAGGTTTGCTTATATAGAGACTAGCTTTGGAGTAGGCTAGATTTGGAATGTGCTTTGAAGGGAGCTTTGGAGCTTGCTTTGGAGTTAGTTACACCTAACTCACTGAGTCACACGTTGACTCGGTTAGTTATTTAGTTAACTCGGTGGAGCAATCCCAATGCAAATCCAAATCAATGGCTCTCATGCTTAGAAGTAAGGGTGCATGGTGGTCATAATTGGAAATGTTGCATGGTAGCAAGTGTATTGAATGGTCTTGAAATATTTTGAACTGTCTAGAGATGTCTAGAATGTTCCACACAATGCTAGAATAAAATAGACCCCAAGAGAATGGAGAGAGTTGTTCTCATATGATGAAAATGCTTAATTTTTGCTGAAATAACAGGTGTTAATCGATTAACCAAACAAGGTTAACCGATTAACAACTGTTCAAAAGTTGAATCTGGCGATGTAAAAGGGTGTTAACCGGTTAACCATATAAGGTTAACCGGTTAACCAGTCAATACTTGCCCAATTTTGCTTGAAAAAGGTGTTATGGCCATGGTTCCGATTTTCCACCTCTTGCTTTGATGAATATGCATGGAAACCCTTGTTTTGTGCTTATTTTGATGCTGTAACGACTTAGTGAGGATGCGATTAATCAGGCTTGGAAAACCTGAATATTCCTGTAACAAAAATCATATAGAAAATGTGCTAGTACGTATGCCGACGATGCGAATGCACATGCTTATGTAAAAGGCAAAAAGGGAACTCAAATTTTGGGTTAAGACAACTGCCCCTATTTAATCCTTTTGGACCTGAATGTTCGAATTACGCCAGCTTTTCGATGATTCGAGGTGGAAGGGAATTAAATAAAAGAGTAGCTCGAAAATTTGGCCGACGGCGGCCAAAGAAAAGGTGAATGTGTAGAGGGTTTGAGAAGTGGGAGGTTTGGCTGAATATCTGCTGGGGAGATGAATCCGTCAAAGGGGAGTACGTTTGATGCATATGCTATGTATGTGTTGTTCTACATGATGCTTGATATCATGTAATTCAACGGTGCATGTTAAGATACTGTGCGGTGATTAAGTTGAAATTATAGCAAAACAAACTCAACATCCTCGGCTGGGGAAAGAACCCACAGATGACAACGACTTCGCTGGGGAAGAACTCGAGAAACCTCAGATTTCTAGGCTACTACCGTTATGATTACTGGGGATGAAGGAAGCAGGATGACCACGCCTGACTCTGTTTGGGGAATGACCATCCAACCTTGAGTGATTCTACTTAGGGGAACTCCAAGGTCTGAATGATCTTCTCTGTTTGGGGAGCACAAGAAATCGAAATACGTTGTCGCTAGGGAATGATGGTTTCATCCTGTTGGGGAATGATGCACAACACTTGCTGAGGACACGAGAGTGACCATGTTCTCTGCCTGAGGACACATCATGGCGACTTCACTAGGGACATTATGGGTCTGCTGGGGAAATGAAAGGTAAACAACGCTTCCAAAGAACCAAAATGGCGCATGCTGGGGGAATCATGGCTATGCTGAGGAAATGACAACCTCTACAAAGGGCAGTGATAATGCTTACCGTGGATCAAGCTTGCAAATGGATATTACCGATTATCCCTTAGGGATCACCAGTGAAACATGCAGTGCATAATGCTTTCTCCATTGGCTTAGCTTTTTATTGTTCTCAACGCTTTATAGTATTATGTGATCACAAATAATTGTTAATTTTGCAAACAAAATACTGAAAAGAAACGATTGAGAAATCAAGTGATGAATTTTTATTGAATGTGAAAAATATTTGTACACAAGATGTGTACAAGGATGCAAAAATCCTTGAGGAGGAAATTTGCAATAAAATTGAAAAACAAATGTAAATGGCAAAGAGAAACATGTTTTGCATTGATTACAATATTGGCTCCCATCAACTGTAAGTCCAGGTCCCAACGCCTTGCACCGGTTGATGATGATTTGACTGCTTTGTTACCGTCTGAGACCCAGCTATGACGAAGAGAAGCTCAAGTGGTTGCAGTCAAATGTCTTTATCCCTAATTTTTTCCTGGACATTTTTCTATATTTTTTTCGTCCACCGGGATACCCATTTCTACCTAAGTCGCCCTTTCGGGTTTTCAACTTAGCGGGTTATTATTGTTTTTTGCATTGTCTCTAACTTTTGCATGGACATTTTTTTCAGGCATAATATTTTTTGACTGCGTCGGAATTCATGGGTGATGGAAACTCCTCCCTATCCATGGTGGTGAGGATCAGGGCTCCGCCTGAGAAGGCCTTTTTGACAACAAAGGGTCATTCGTAATTGGGAGTCCACTTGCCTCGTGGATCCGAGTGAACAGGTGAATACCTCTTGAGTACGGGTTTGCCTTCTTGACGCTCGAGGGAGAAATTTCTTGTCAAAAGCTCGCTTGAGGCATCTCTGATACAATTGACCATGGCAAACGGCGGTAAGGCGTTTCTTTTTGACAAGATTTAGTTGGTCGGATCTGGATTGGACCCATTCAGCTTCATCAAGATCTGCTTCGATGATGACTCTGAGCGAAGGAATCTCAACTTCAATGGGAAGAACAACCTCTATACCGTATACAAGCGAATACGGAGTTGCCTCAGTAGAAGTGCGGACTGAAGTTCTGTAGCCATGCAGTGCAAAGGGAAGCATTTCATGCCAATCCTTATAAGTCTTGACCATTTTCTGGACAATCCTCTTGATGTTTTTGTTTGCTGCTTCAACGACACCATTCATTTTGAGTTGATATAGTGAAAAGTTGTGGTGCTCGATCTTGAATTCTTGACACAACTCTTTCATCATCTTGTTGTTTAGGTTGCTTACATTGTCAGTGATAATGCTGCTAGGAATACCACAGCGACATTTATCTATTTCTTGATAAATATGGCAACCACTTGTCGTGTAACATTTGTGTATGAAGTAGCTTCAACCCACTTGGTAAAGTAGTCGATAGTAACTAAAATGAATCGGTGACTGATGGAATCCTTCGGTTTGATCATTCCAATCATATCAATACCCCACATAGAGAAGGGCCAAGGCGAAGTCAAAACATTCAATGGAGTTGGAGGCACATGGATCTTGTCACCATAGATTTGACACTTGTGATATCTTTTGGCAAAGTTGTAACAATCTACCTCCATTTTTTTCCAGTAATACCCAGCTCGAAGGATCTTTTTAGCCATGGCAGGACCTTTAGCATGTACACCCTCGCAGCCCTCATGTATGGACCTTATGATCATGTTTGCTTCGTGTCTATCCACGCATCTGAGCAACACGGAATCATAATTCCTCTTGTACAGTACACCACCATTTAAGAAAATTTTGGCGCAAAGCCGTCTAAGAGCTTTCTTGTCAGTAATAGTGATACCCGCGGGATATTCTTGTTTTTCCATATATCTCTTGATGTCATAGAACCAAGGCTTGTCATCAAACTCATCCTCGATTGCTAAACAGTGTGTTGGTTCCTTCAAATGATCAATGCGGATACAAGGAGCTTCATTTTTCCACTTGACTTTGAACATGGATGTCAGGGTGACAAGAGCATCAACTAGTTGATTTTCCTCTCTGGGAATATGATGAAAAGAGATCTCATCAAAGTAAGGAATCAATTTCGTGATGTGCTTTTGGTACGGAACCAGCTTGGAATCCCAAGTTACAAAGTTCCCTCTGACTTGGCCAATTACCAAAGCAGAATCTCTATAGACCTCAAGAATCTTGATTCTCATGTCAATTGTCGCTTCAATACCGTAGATACATGCTTCGTATTCAGCCATATTGTTGGTGCATACAAAGCATAATCTGGCGATGAAGGGAAGGTGAAAACCTATTGGAGAGATGAGGATAGCACCAATTCCACGACCTTTAGCATTGGAGGCACCATCAAACACGAGCGTCCATCGCGCCCCTGGTTCGGGTCCTATGTCAGGGTTTGGAGTCTCATAATCTCTGATAAACAAAACATCCTCATTAGGAAAGTCAAATTTCATTTGTTGATAACCCTCTACAGGTTGATGAGCAAGGTAGTCAGACAAGACACTCCCTTTTATTGCTTTCTGGGTAACATGTTGGATATCATACTAAGTTAATAGCATTTTCCACCAAGTAATCCTTCTAGAGACAGCAGACTTTTTGAATATGTACTTTATCAGATCCATTTTGGATATCAATAAAGTAGTATGACAAATCATGTATTGTCTTAGGCGTTGAGCAGCCCAGACCAGAGCACAACAAGTTTTCTCCAAGAGTGAGTATCTAGTCTCACAATCAGTGAACTTCTTGCTCTGATAGTAAATTGCATGTTCTTTTCTGTCAGTGTCGCCATGTTGACCCAATACACATCCCATTAATTCATCGAGAACAATGAGATACATGATTAAAGGCCTACCAAGAACCGACGGTACTAAGATCGGTGGTTCTTGCAAATACTATTTTATCTTGTCAAAAGCTTCTTGACAATCATTGTTCCATTCGACCAATTGATTTTTTCTTAATAATTTGAATATTGGTTCACAGGTAGCCGTCAAGTGCGAAATGAATCTTGAAATGTAATTAAGTCTGTCCAGAAAGCCACAGACTTCTTTTTCTGTTTTGGGAGGGGGCATGTTCTGAATTGCCCGAACCTTGTCGGGGTCAACCTCAATGCCCTTATGACTCACAATAAAGCCCAACAATTTACCGGATCAAACTCCAAAGGTGCACTTTGGAGGATTCAACTGCAATCTGAACTTCTGGAGTCTGTCAAACAGTTTCTTCAGATGGACTAGGTGATCATATTCAGTTTTGGACTTGGCAATAATATCGTCCACGTAAACCTCAATCTCTTTATGGATCATATCATGAAAGAGGGTTATCATGGAACGTTGGTATGTTGCCCCTACGTTCTTCAAACCGAATGGCATGACTTTGTAGCAGTATGTACCCCAAGGTGTGATGAAAGTGGTATTCTCCATATCAGCTGGGGACATCTTGATCTGATTATATCCCGAGAAACCGTCCATGAAGGAAAAGACAGAGAACTGCGCCATGTTGTCTACTAAGACATCAATATGAGGCAAAAGGAAATCATCTTTTGGGCTTGCCTTATTAAGATCTCGATAATCCACATACATTCTGACCTTCCCATCTTTCTTAGGAACTGGGACGATGTTAGCAATCCATTCAGGATATTCGAAAGTGGCTAGGAACCCAGCATCAAGTTGTTTCTTTACCTCTTCTCTGATTTTAAGTGCCATGTCGAGTCTAGTCTTTCTGAGTTTCTGCTTGACAGGAGGACATCCGGGCTTGAGTGGCAAGTGATGTTCAAAGATGTTGGTATCCAACCCAGACATATCTTGATAAGACCAGGCGAAGATATCAACATACTCTTTCAATAACTTGACCAACTCGGAGTGTACATGCTTTGTAAGGGATGCTCCAACCTTGACTTCCCTTCTGACATCATCAGCACCAAGATTGACAACTTCCACTGGCACTTTGTGTGGCTGAATCTCTTTCTACTCGTGCTCAAGGTGGCTTGCTAGTTCAGCCGGTAATTCACAATCTTCCTCACCATCTTCGTCGGCATGGTTAATTGGAATCCCAGAATTACAATGGATGATTGCCATGTTGTTATCAATGTATTTATTTGTTTTGCATGTTTATGAATATGTTTAGAATAAGCTATTTTGAAAAGTGAAAAATAAAAGAAACTTTTGCCATTTGTTTGTGAAAAAGTAAAATAAAGAAAGAGAAGAGAGCATGATTTTGAATGCAACAAAAACTTTTATTTTTTTATCACATAATATTGCAAAAGTGGGAGGCCCTTTACAAGTTATCCACTCGTCTCAGGCAAAGATGAGGGAATGAGAAAACAAAATGCATTACATGTTTGTTGGAAAAACCACAAGAATCACAATAGATGTCTAGTTGTTGAGCTTGAAACCCGGAGGGTACTTGTGCACAAAGCTTGAAATCTGGTTACTAGGACCAACATCATCAATGGTTGCCATGATGTCACTCTTTTGGAAACCCGCGCTATTGAACTTGATCAAGTTGCACTGCTTTTGCCTATGCAAACTGGACTGTCGACCAGGACGATAACCCAATCCAAAGCGATCATGCTTCTCAACCACATCAACCACATGCCCCCATCCAGGCAAGGCACCTTTCTCAATGGTCTCTTTAGCACTCTTGGCGGATGACAAGGTCATTTCTAGTGATCTGCTTTGACTGGTTAAAGCGGAGCTGACATCTTCGACCTCAAGACACTCCAACGGTACCTCAGTTATGCCTTCATTGGTCTCGACGTATCAAAAAGATGACAATTCGCTTACAATCAAATCCTTTTCACCGCAAACGATGACTAGCTGATCGCGAACATAAATTTCAATTTTTAATGCAAAGTGGAAGTGACTTCCCCTACGACATGAATCCATGGGCGATCCAATAAGCAACTGTATGCGGGATTGATATCCATCACTTGAAAATTAATGGTAAATAAATGTGGTCCAACTTTAATGGGTAAATCCACTTCTCCAATAACTTTCCTTCGAGAACCGTCAAAGGCTCTGACAATTAAAGCGCTCGGCCTCATCTAGGTTCTTTCCACCAATAGTTGATTCAATGTGCCCTTAGGCATCACATTGAGAGAAGAACCGGTATCCACCAGGACACGAGATAATAAGGCGTCCATGCAGGTTACGAATATGTGCAATGCTCGGTTGTGGGTAGTTCTTTCAGAAGGTAATTCTGATTCATTAAATCCCAAATATCAGCTTCTAGTTATTTTAGCCACTACATCATCGAACTCGACAACAGATATATCATGCATCACATGGGCAGTGTTCAAAACTTTCAATAAAGCTGACCGGTGCGCATGCGAGCTCATGAGTAAGGACAAGATCGATATCCTTGAGGGCGTTTTCCCCAACTAATCCACAATTTTAAAGTCACTTTTTTTGACCAGCTTAAGGAACTCTTGGTCATCAATTGTCTCCTTGCTTTTTGTGGCATCCTCAGACAGAATGGCTGGCACTGATACGGTAGTAGATGACCCTGGTTAAACAACAAAGGTTGTATATGTGTCTTTGAAAGGAACAATAGTGGGAACATGTATAGGCTTAGACGTGACCTTCGGAGTGAACACCCATCCACTACGAGTCATACCCCCAGCGGTGGTTACATTTGCAATTTCAAATTCTGCAAACCTTATCTTTTGACCTCCAGAAAACACAGTAGACCCATACCTCAAAGGTACCCCCTTAGAATTATGATACTGAAATGGCTTTGGTGGGTAAACAATGATAGGTTGTATTTTCTTTTTAGGAGGGGGGTGCTACTTTCTGATTTCTTATTTATCCCATGAAGCTGGAAGGGAAAGGGAAGCTATCTAAAACTAACCTTGCACGCGAGTGTTTAACTGAACAAACGTTTAAAGAGATTAGGGGGTCCGGGGTCAGGTTATACAATGGGGAGTTATCAATTATTCATCCTATATGTGGTTATCCACAGGATGTTAGCTTTAGGTTTCACTTTGTACTTAATGGTGTTTATCCGTTAATGGGTTGGGAAAGTTTCTTGGGAAAGTATGAGAGAGAGAGAGTGAGTTGATGTTTATATTTGGTTTTTTTTCCGATGATTTTGGTAAGGTACTAGACCTAAGTTTTGATTGATATGAAGGTGTTGGACCTAGAGTTTTTTATTAGTATGCTCGATAAGATTTCGCAATCTTATGCCTACGTATTCCCGTTTAAACGAAACAGGAAAACAGAGCAATCGTAGTTCCTCCTATTCTAAGGGAGGAAAAGATGTTTTGGTGTCTTGTTCAAAGCCCAAAATTGAAGCTAAATGGAGTATTTGTGTCTTGTTCAAAGCCCAAAATTGAAGCTAAAAGATTTGACTGAGAGAGAATTTGCCATCTCTAAAGGGAGACATCTCGTCTGTTTATCACAACTGTTGGGTGACTATTTATAAAGGAGGATTACTTTAACTGGGATATATGAATCCATCAATGCCATAATTTCCTTTGTGAGGGATTTGTCCTGAAGGAGAAAACTTTAACTCAGTGTTAAGCAATGCCATTTTTCCTTAGGAATTTCTCATGCTAAGAGAGGGACAGTGGCATGGATGTAAATAATCCAGAGGCTTGACGCTTACAGCAATTAGATGAAAGAGAGGATTTACCAGGATAAAAGATGGACAACATCTTGGATATTTTAATCAACAAGTGTGCCACTTTCAGCAGTTATCTGGGATTAGGGTTTGTTTTTAATGTCTGTTGTGATGAGTGATGAACAGAGAAATGACTTTCTACAGAGATATTTTGATTTCCTCTGAGGGGATGTTGATTCTTGTGTACCTTGATCAAAGCCCAAGGTTGAAGCTAAGAGATTGATTGACTCTACTGGGAAGTCTTTATACAAAGCCTAAGAGGAGCCTAAGGATGACTGACTCAACATGAGAGTGTTTATATATGTCTTGTACAAAGCCCAAGATTAAGGCTAAAAGAGGCTGACTCTTTGGGGATATCATTATACAAAGCCTAAGAGGAGGCTAAAAGTTTGACTTTTTCTGGGAAAATGTTCTGTCTGTCTTGTACAAAGCCCAAGATTGAGGCTAAAAAGTGGTTTTGACTCCTAGCGGGGAAGGTTTGTATATGTCTTGTACAAGCCCAAGATTGAGGCTGAAAAGAAATTGACTCTGTGGGAAAGAAATCTTTATCTGTCTTGTACAAAGCCCAAGATTGAGGCTAAAATGAGACTTTGCTGAATCGGTTAAGGATATTTTAGGTATCTCGTACAAAGCCCAAGATAGAGGCTGAAATGAGTTTGACTCTACGGGAGAGTATTATCTGTCTTGTACAAAGCCCAAGATTAAGGCTGAAATAAGTTTGACTCAGCTTAGAATATTTATTTCTCAAAGCCTAAAGGTAGGGTGAGAGGAAATGACTCCGTTGGGGAAGATATTTGTCCCAAGCTTAAGAGAAGGTTATGAAGATTTATGTCTTGTACAAAGCCCAAGATTGAAGCTAAAAGCGTTTGACTTAACAAGATAATGCTTTTATCTCTCCTGTACAAAGCCCAGGATGGTGGCTGAACAAGCTGGAGAAATAATTAAACCTAAGAGGAGACTGACTTCTGCTAGGGAAATCATTATATCAAGCCTAAGAAGAGGCTGGAAACGATGGACTCAACAAGAGAGTGTTTTTATCTGTCTCGTACAAAGCCCAAGATTGAGGCTAAAAGGGTTGACTCAATAAGAGAGTGTTGAAAGGTGATTGACTCAACAAGAGAGTCTGAAAGTTGATTGACTCAACAAGAGAGTCTGAAAAGGTTAGCTCCGCTGGGGAGAATCATTGTACAAAGCCCAAGAGGAGGCTGGCTATGCTGAGGAAAGATCATTATACAAAGCCTAAGAGGAGGCTATCTTCTGCCGGGGATTATTGAGATCCCGGGGCAGGTCCAAATGGGGGAATCAAATCTTGTTGAGGGTTACAGCAGAGTTGAGATATCAGAGACCTTGAGGTTCTGATTTGGGATAGGGCTATACTGAGGATAAACTGACCCTGGCTGGGGGTTTTTTAGGAGAGAGACTGGGTTTTAGAACCCATGGGTCTTAACTCCTTTAGAGATTGATCCAGAGTGACCGGGGTTTCTTCTATGCTTGTAGGGAACTTGAGAATGTCTTTGAGACTCAAGAGGAGATTTAGACTGTCCAAGTCTACTGGTATGGAAGAGTTTATCTTTGTATGATGCCCAAGAGGAGGCAAGTGTTTTTAAGGGATGAGTATCAACCCTAAATTGGTCTGAGATTTGACATTGGAAAGAATGCTCTAGCAAAGGATGACTAAGTTCTATCTTATACCTTTAAGAGGTCTTCAGGGTCCTTGTATTAAGCCTAAGAGAAGGCATGAGAACTTCTAAGAAGTCGGCGGATCCTTGTGCAAAGCCCAAGAGGAGGCGGGGATGCTTTTAGGAAGCCTGTGGGTCCAAACTTAAGAAGAGTTCAAGAAAAGTTTCACCGAGAATAATCTTTCCTTTAATGAACAGTTCTAGGAATTGAAGAAATTCAAGAGAAGTTTCACCGGGAATTAATCCTCTCTGGGGAAACTGAATTTCTTTGACAAATTCTAATAGTGACAGTCTGAGAAAAGGTTCACCGAGAATACTGCCTTTCTCTTTGTTCCATATTGTTTAAGCCCAAGAGAAGGCAATATTGTATCTGAAAATCCTATGGGGATCTAGTTTTGACTGTATTTAAGAGTGGCCAACTGGCTTTACCTAGTTCTAGACCTAGTTGCCGGGGAAAACTCTAAATAACTATACTAGTACAAATACAGTTGATATATGACAAGTATTTAAAAGGGTATGAAAGAAGGAGTTACAAAGGAGCAGCTTCCCACAATACAGTTATATATATATTAAGGCATGTAAATGAAAGCTAATAAAACCTACAGGCGAGCAAGCTTCCATGTTGTATTGTTAGTTGTTCAGAGAAATTAAAGAAAGTTTTGATAACAACTGTATATTTGAACCTAAATCAAAAATAGAAGTTGTTTTTAAAAGATTGTTGGGGCTTATACTCAAAGAGAGACCCAAGGTTTAACAGTGATCGCACCGTTGTTTTAACGATCATTCCAGGACTTATACAACGACTGAGGCCCAGAAATGATTTTGGTTAAAAAGGGATTGGGTCTTACACTCTATTAGAGGCCAAAAAGATGTTTTGAAAAAAGAAAGATGGGACTTACAACACGAGGGGAGGCCCAATGAAAGACAGTGATTGCACCGTCGTTTTGAGAATCGCATAGGGACTTATACAATGACTGAGGCCCAAAGTTATTTTTGTATTTACAAAGGATTGGGTCTTACACTCTATCAGAGGCCCAAAGTGTTTGAAAAAGGTTTGTTAGGGTGAAAATCAACAAAACCCTAATTTCATCATTTTTTAAAGTAATTATTCAAAGAAAATTAATTAAAATGATAAAAACACCAAATAAGTTTGAATAAACAACTTGTGATTTTTGGTTGAGGTTTGAAAAATGATGTTTTAATCACAAGATGAATTAAAACTCATTTGGTTTTGATTTCCAAGAAGAAATTTCATTTTTTGAAATGTTTAAAACAATAAAAAATGAATTTATTTGCAAAAATATCAACTATATTAAATAAATAATATAAATTTGATTTTTTTGTGGAATAAAATATTTTAACATTTTTGTGATTTTTTGCAAAAAGAACTAATAAAAATAATTAAAATTGAGAGAGAAATTAATTTTTCAAATCATTTAAGAAAATAATATGAAAATATAAAAAATGGAAAAAAGTGATAAAAAGGGTCTGGGGCGAGGGGCATTCGAACCCCAGACCTCCAAGCCAAACACATGAGCGCACAACCACTGGGGTGGTGATACATCCGTGTATCAAAACCACCCCATAAATATATAAGGGGTGCCTTGTTTTAGGCCTGGGCAAGGCAAGGCAAGGCCAGCTTTTGGGCCATTTACGTGAAGCCTCTAACTTTCTCATTTCTCCATGGATTGGGACAAATTTTATATTCATCTGACCTAGAATTTCCCAAGGAATCCAATGGTGGTCATGGTTTTTTCAGATGAGGTCCCTATTTTAAAACCCGATAGTGGTTTTGAAATAGGCCTATATTTGCATTTTCTATGCTACCTCATGGTACAGGCAAGAATTACATGATGAATTCGTTCAAACACAACATATACAACATGTATGAGATGTTTATGATCAGTGGACTTCAAAGCAATGCATAATTTAGAAAGTTCAAGTGATGATGCACTTACCTCTTGGAGCTTTTGGGGCTATCTGCCAAGTTCCTTGTGCCAGAAGTAATTTAATGCTTTGGACACTCTCAATTGATCCCTTAGAAGCTTTTAGAATGGTTAGAACCAGCTGGAATCCTCAGGAACAAGTTTGAGCTCTTTCTTGCAAAAGGGGCAAAAGTGACCAATATGGCAACTCTCTCAAATGGTGTTCCAGATGGGGGGAACCATTTGAGACAGTTCAAGGATGATATTTGGAGTGTGTTTGAGGTTTTATTTGATTTTGAAAGTGACTGAATCAAGACATAGCTTGAAAAATGCAAAAAAGTCCAATTTTGAGGTTTTGGAAGTGGACTTTGTGATTTTGGTGTTATAGGTCACATGCGAGAGTTTGAACAACTTAGATACAACATATTAGAGGTGTTTGGATCATGAGCTGTGATGGAATTGCTCTCTAACTCAAAAACTCAGAGGTACCTTACAAAAGAAGGCATTTTGGCCTAGAGAAAGGGATTTTGAGGAAAGCAAGTGTTGTAGTGCTTTGGTGTACTCAAACTGAGCACAAATGAGCTCTATTTATAGTAGAGCAAGTTTGTTTTGCAAGCAATAGTGAATGGCAGCTGCAGCAGGCCTTTGGCCAATGTTATGCAAAAAGAATCTCAAGTCTCCTCTAGCCATTGACTTGAGATTAGGGCACAAGCTTTGTAGCTTTGGTTCATAGATAAGTCTTGACTGAATTCAGTTGGAATAAGCTCAGTTCATGCCACCTTGGTATATACATTGAATGGTTGGAAACAAAATTGTAGTCTTGGCATCTTTGTAGCCTTTTTAGGGATGACAAGCCTAATGTAGATTCTTGGACTTGTGAGGCTTCGAGATCAGATCATCCTCCTTGGATTAGATCCTCTGATGTGTCCAATTTGATGACAAGTCTTGGAGTTATCAGATTTGGACAAATCGAGCAAATGTGCAAAATTATGCCTTGTAAAACCAGTTCATGATGCCATGTTTCAAGGGTTGTATCTCCCTACTTAAATTGAATTTGAAGATGATCTGGTACTTGTTGGAAAGCATTATAGCATACTTTAACTTTGATGTTCACCCCTAGACCTGTTTTGACTTGGATCAAGGTGAAAAATGTCCCTACATTTTGGAAAAAGTAAGGCAGATTCTGACTTAGTGGAAATTTCACTAAGTGTTGGAAAAATGTCATTTTCATGTTTTTTCTCATTTTGATCACTCCATAACTTAAAATCCATGAGGAATTGGAGTTTGATGTAGTTGAAGCTTTTGTAGAGTGCAGCAAGACCTACAAATTCAGCTTTGGATCACCCAAAATGGTTGCTTGGATCTCAAGTTATGGTCCTTGGAAGTTGGTACCCTAGCCACTTTGTTCCATAACTTAGAAAAATTCTAAGTTTTTTTTATGGTTACCCCTTTTACAAGTTAACTCATTTTCTTTAGTTTTTCTTGATGAATGATGATTCCAATCACATATTAACATTGTTTTAGGGTTAAGGAACATTGGTTGACAAAAAATCCAAAAAGTCAAACTTTGGATTTTTGTACAGTTGACTTTTTATCGGATGAAATCCAAACTGTGCGATCCTTTGTGAAATCAAGTCCTTGACCTAAACCAAACCTAATGGATGGATTCTATAGGTGTTATAGGATGTATTAAATCATGTCCCAAGGTTTGGGAGCATGTCCTGGTCAAAAATCAAAGGCACAGTTGACTTTTTCCTCGAAACCCTAACTGTGGTCCTGATGAAATTGAAACTTGTGAATCAAGGTTCCTGGGTCAACCCATTGTTGAAAATGGGTCAATGTAGTCTATTGGAGGCCCTCAAATCATGTCTTGAGGTCTTGGCTCATGCTTTGTCCCAAAAGTCAACTTAGGGGTGAATTAGGTCAAGGAACCCAAATTCCTGATTTTTGGTAAATGCATCCCCTGGGGTTCAATTGACTTGATGATTGGGTCCATGAGGTCCCTTAGAGTATCTTGGGTTGTGCTTTGAAGCATTGGCTCGTGCCCAGATGAAAATTTCCATCTGGAGGCCTCAGTCGACCAAAACCCTAATTTGGTGACACTGGCAATCTTGAGGCTTGATCCACTTGGAATGTTGTAACCTTGTGCCTGATTCTTGATGTGGGAGTCCTCTTGATCCCTTATAGGTGTTTGAGAGGCTAGACAAGTTAAAGATCATGTCATTTCTTGATTGATCATGTTGTTTAAGTGCTCTGAGATGTCCCAAAACCCTAATCTTTGATTGTAGTGAATGCTCAACCATCTTCGAGGAGAATGATGAGGCATGAGGGTTCATCCATATTATGATGATGATTTGCACAATGATGGGAAATCTTGGTGGTCTAAATTTGGGGTATGACAGATGCCCCTATTTAATATTCTTGGACCCGAAGGTGTGAATGGCGAAGGTATTCGGGCATTCGGGGTGCAAGAGGATTAAATATCGGAATACCCGAAATTTTGATGGTGGTTATGAATGGCAGCTTACTCATCCATCTTCTTTTGCTAAGTAATGATGCTTAGAAAAAGGGTAAACTTCCCCTCGATCCTGGTTTTTAGCCACGGAACTGGTCTAAGTTTTCTTTTGTATATAAACTTCCCCTCGATCTTGGTTTTTAACAACGGAACTGGTCTCAGTTTCTGATATAAACTTCCCCTCGATCCTGGTTTTTAGCCATGGAACTGGTCTCAGTTTCTTTTGTCAATACACTTTTTGACAAGGGACGTTATTTGTAGCAGTTTTCCTCAAACTTCTCGCCGAATTTTCCTGGTGAGATGCCATTTGATGGGAAAATTTTTTAATGTCAAACTTGCTGGGGAACCCATTCGTCTGAGTTGTAGAGGTGTGAAAACTTCTCTGTTGGAGATGCTATTTGTTGACTCTATTGGGGAAAACGAGTCTCTTGAGAGGCTGTTTGCTGCTTGGGGATATTTCATCATACTTTTCCTCGAGATCTTCTCGGAGAAATGCCATGTGATGCAATCCAATTTTGAGGTGCTGATGACTTCATTATCATTGACTCTCTTGGGGATAAAAATCAATGTGTTACTGAGAGTCTTTAGTTGTGAGGCTTTCTCTGGGGATTTTCCTTAATCCGGGAAAACGAAGATATCATCTTCAATGGTGAAGAGTGACGTTTGTCGAATGTCTTCTTGCCTTTCAGAGGTTCAAGTTATCAAAGTGGTCGAGGACCGTCTCCAATCCAGAAATAAACTGGGAGAGAGAGATTGTTCAGACAAAACACTTCCTGATGAGGAAAAAACTGACAACTCAATTGATAGGACTTTTATCACTTGGGGATAAGACTAACCAGAGTGATTGTGATGCAATATGAATATGTATATGAATTAATAATGAATGATGTATGTATATTTATGCTGACAAAACTGACACGACATACAGACTAGTGTATGAACATGACTGGATACTCGACCACTACAGGGGATGAAAAGTATCATTGGTTCAAGATAGCAATTCTGCCTTGCTTAGGAAAAAGTAGTTCCCGCAGGGAAAAACGTTGGTCGGACTTAGGAGGTAAGAACTTTGTCGGGGATATCAGATGGGAAAATCACATCTGATACAGTTGATCCTTTGTTCAGGCGTACTGGTTTAGAATGAGTACTTTAATTCTGCACTTTGAAGCTTAATCACCTTTGGAGAAGCAATCGATGTTCTTTTGATGTTCAACAGTCAAAAGAATTGCCATCTTTATTTTAAAAGCAGAAAAATTTGACAAGTAAATTCATTTTTTGTTTTATTTCAAGAATCGTTAATCATGTTAAAATGTCGTTCTGTAAAGCTAAAACAAATAAGACTTGCAAACAAAAGCATTAAGGCTCAAATTTTATTGATAGGATGGAAATTAGCCAAACGCGTGATTCCATAGAGTATTTACAAAGTTAGAAAATGGTAATTAAAGGGAAAAGGGCTACATTGAAACAGAACAATTGTATTCTCTCTACCAACTTTGAATTCTGGACATCCTGAGCTTCTGTCGAAGATGACCTTGACTGGAGTTTTCCTGATGGATGGCATGACTGCTGCTGGGGGATTTGCCCCTTTGTTGGACGTAGTTACTTGCCATTAATCCCTAATTTTTGCCTGGATTGTACTTTTAGATTTCCAATCCATCAGGATGATTTTTACTTATGTCTCTAATTTTTTCCTGGACCGCCCTTTCGGGTTTTCAATCCACCGAGACGTTTTTTTTTATTTAGGCGGAGTATTTCTTGACTACGTCAACATTTGTGGGGTAGGAAAATTATTCTCCATCCATGGTTGCGAGTCTCAAAGCGCCGCATGAGAAAGCTTTCTTGACCACATAGGGGCTGTCATAATTCGGAGTCCATTTGCCCCGGGAATCAGTGAGAAATTATTGTATCCTTTTGAGCACGAGGTCTCATTTCCTAAAGACGCGAGGTCGGACCGTTTTGTCAAACGCCTTCTTCATTCTTTGCTGATACAACTGACCGTAGCATAGTGCCGTTATTCGCTTTTCTTTGATCAAGTTTAATTCATCGTGTCGACTTTGACACCATTCAGCCTTTATTAGCTTAACTTCCATCAATACTCGGATTGATGGGATCTCTACTTCTATGGAGAGAACTGCTTCCATGCAATATACTAGAGAGAAAGGGGTTGCCCCTGTTGAAGTGCGGATAGATGTGCGATAACCGTGAAGAGCAAAGGGTAGCATCTTGTGCCAGTCTTTGTAGGTTACAACCATCTTTTGAACGATATTCTTGATGTTCTTGTTAGCCGCTTCTACCGCTCCGTTTATCTTAGGTCGGTAGGGAGATGAGGTATGGTGTTTGATCTTGAACTCAGAGCACAACACTTTCATCATCTTATTGTTCAAGTTAGATCCATTATCATTAATGATCTGGCTCGGAACACCATAACGGCAGATGAGATTGTTTTTGATAAAACGGACCACAACTTGTCTGGTTACATTGGTGTATGACGCGGCTTTGACCCACTTGGTGAAGTAGTCAATGGCTACTAGGATGAACCGATGTCCGTTTGAAGCTTTGGGTTCGATCATGCCAATCATGTCAATTCCCCATATGGAAAAAGGCCATGGGGAAGAAAGAACTTTGAGATGTGTAGGTGGTACATGGATTTTGTCTGAGTATATTTGACACTTGTGACACCTCCTCATGTACTTGTAGCAATTGGATTCCATTGTCAACCAATGATATCCTGCCCTCAGAATTTTTCTCGCCATTGTGTGTCTGTTGGCATGACTGTCAAAGGATCCTTCATGAATTTCTTTTATCATCATGTTTGCTTCTGGTCTGTCTACGCATCGGAGCAAGACCATGTCAAAATTTCTCTTATACAATGTATCGCTGCTCAGGAAGAAGTTGCCTGACAATCTTCTGAGAGTTTCCCTGTCTTTTCTTGATGCCCTATATGGATACTCTTGTTTCTGAAGGAAGCATTTGATGTCGTGATACCAAGGTTTGTCGTCTATGACTGCTTTAATTGCGAATATGTAAGCGGGCCTTTCAAGGCGCATTATGTCGATCTTAGGTATGTCATTCCATTGACCAACACTAATCATAGAAGAGAGAGTGGCTAATGCATCAGCCATGTGATTCTCTTCACGAGGGATATGGTGAAACTCGATTTTGTTGAAGAATGGTAACAACCTTCTCGCATAGTCTTTGTAAGGAATCAGTCCTGATTGGTATGTGTTCCAATCTCCTTTGATCTGATTGACAACCAGGGCTGAGTCTCCATACACATCCAAGTTCTTGATCCTTAAGTCGATCGCTTCTTCGAGACCCATGATACAAGCTTCGTATTCGGCCTCGTTGTTTGTACACTTAAATGTCAGTCTGGCAGTGAAAGGAATATGGGTACCCTGAGGTGTTATGATGATTGCTCCAATTCCATTTCCATAATGATTGGCAGCTCCATCAAAGATTAGTCCCCATTGGGAACCTGGTTCTTTTCCTTCACTGGGTAGAGGTTCATCTCAATCTTTCATTTTAAAGTACATGACATCTTCGTCTGGGAAGTCAAATCCGACTGATTCCTGATCGTCAATCGGTTGATGAGCCAAATGATCGGCTAAAATACTTCCTTTGATGGCTTTTTGACCATGGTACTCTATGTCATATTCTGATAACAACATCTGCCAATGGGCTATCCTTCCCGTGAGAGCAGGTTTTTCAAAGGCATACTTGATTGGATCCATTTCGGAGATTAACCAAGTAGTGTGATGAATCATATACTGGCGAAGACGTTTGGCTGCCCAAGCAAGAGCGCAGCAAGTTTTCTCAAGCATAGTGTACCGAGTCTCACAGTCGATGAATTTCTTGCTTAAATAGTAGATGGAAGACTCTTTCCTTTTCGTTTTGTCTTGTTGGTCGAGTACACAACCCATTGAGTCTTCCAAGACTGTTAGGTAGATGATCAATAGTCTTCCCTCCACTAGAGGTGATAGAATCGGTGGATTCAACAGATACTCCTTTATACTGTCGAAGGCGGTTTGGTAGTCTTCTCTCCATACACAACTTTGATTTTTTCTGAGTAGTTTGAAGATTGGTGCGCATGTTGCGGTCATAAGGAATATAAATCTGGAAATGTAGTTCAAACGTCCCAGGAATCCCCTGACTTGTTTTTCAATCTTTGGAGAAGGCATTTCTTGAATGGCCTTGACTTTGTCAGGATCAACCTCACTTCCTTTCTGGCTGACGATGAATCCTAGCATTTTCCCTGAGTGGACACCGAATGTGCACTTATTGGGATTCAAGCAGAGTTTGTATTTCCTTAGACGCTCGAATAGCATTGACATGTGGGTTACATTCTCCTCTTCTGTTTTAGATTTGGCAATCATATCATCGACATACACTTCAATTTCTTTGTGTATCATGTCATGAAACAGAGTAGTCATGGCCCTTTGATATGTTGCCCTGGCGTTCTTCAGACTGAACGACATTACCTTGTAACAAAAAGTGCCCCATGGGGTGATGAATGAAGTTTTCTCCGTATCTTTCGGCGCCATTTTGATTTGATTATAGCCCGAGAATCCATCCATAAAGGAGAAGACTTTGAACTTTGATGTATTGTCTACCAGCATGTCAATGTGCGGTAAGGGAAAGTCATCATTTGGACTGGCTTTGTTCAGATCCCTATAGTCTACACACATTCTGACATTTCCATCCTTTTTTGGCACTGGTACTATGTTGGCTAGCCATTGAAGATATTCTGATGTGGCGAGGAAACTCGCGTCAATCTGTTTTTGTACTTCCTCTTTGATTTTGATGGCCATGTTCGGGTGAGTCCGTCTTAGTCTTTGTTTTACTGGCGGACATTATGATCTTAACGGTAGATGATGTTCCACGATGCTGGTATTCAACCCTGGCATATCCTGATAAGAGCAAGCAAATAGATCAGGACATTCTTTGAGAAGCTTTATCAAATTTTCTTTGACAGTTGGACTGAGCAGTGCCCCAATCTTGACTTCTTTTCTCTCTTCTTCTGAACCCAAGTTGACCATTTCCAACAACTCTTTGTAAGGTTCAATGGATTTTTCCTCTTGTCTGAGTAATCGGGAGATCTCTTCTGCAATTTCTTCGTCATTTTCTTCTTCAGCCTCAAATACCGGGAATTCAAAGTTGGGAGAAGGCATTTGATCGCGTGTTTCAACGGGGTTTAAAACAAGCTATCTGCATGACGTGATGATTATTTTTAGAAGAGATAGAGAGAATGCAAGAGTGTGTGTAGTGTATTTTCTGAAAATTGCTTGTTTTTATTATTTGAGTTGTTTTTTAGGATTACCATTTTCTGAAAAAGAGAAAAGAGAAAACAGCAATAAATGTGGAAGTTACAGAACGACGTTATTTTATTTATGATCTTGTCGATTCTTAAAACTACAGCCCTATAAAACAAAACTCAATCGCTTTGGGCGAAGCGAAGAGAGACATTTACAGAAAGTGAGCCCTATCAAAACATCTGTTTCACTTGGGCAGGGTGAAAGGTTAAAACAAAGACGGCAATTACTTAGACTTATGAATAACTTTCGGAATGTTGACAGCAACTCATCGGCAGCGAACTCCTCGATGAATCACAAAGTCTGGTACCTTCCTTCTTGATTTGTCTTCAGAAATAACGCTGATTTCTGGTTGAGCAGGATCATTGGAATCTGTCTCCCAGGCAAAGTTGTCGTAGGAGGATTCTCCTGTTATATCTTGCACAATGTTTGCACTCTCAGGTGGATCTCGCCATCCAGTGGGCTAGATGTCATCGAGCTTGATACGGGAGCTTTCAGGGGCGGTGTACTTGACTAGGAAGTTGTACTTGCCACTCGGTTGTCCTAAGGTGTCCCACACTTCTTTGAAACTGGAGGAGTCATCTCTTTCAATGACGTTGACCTCAAGAAAAGCGTAGTTAAGGAACTCTTGTCCTGCAATCTTTGCAAATTCATCATTGTACGGGATATCTTCAGAATACCCTGAGTAATGACCCCATGACTCGGTGGGGACGCAAGTATTCTTTTCAATGATGCTCAGCTGATATGCATCATTGGGCTGACTATTTTGCCCCAAGTTTCCTGGGTACGGCTGCCAGATAGGCAAGCCATCCATTGGGCCATAATAGTCATGGTCAAATTTGTCCTTCATCAGAGTGTCCTCCTTTGATGAGTTTTGCGGAGCACGACATCCTTTCGGATCACAATCTCCGTATATCATTTTGACATCTGACCTCGGTATATATCTTGGACTCTGTGCGGGATAGAAAAATGGCGTAGGCACTTCTCCCTGAGACATATAACCGTCCTCGTTAAGATAGGACTTCCACTCTTTATCCGTATCGGAGGAATAACCCTCGTTGATGGTATGTACTTCTTGAGATACTAGGTGGAGGAAACCTCCACTATGGAAGAAGTCTTGAATGGGATGAAGACTTTCATCGTTAGTAGCTGTCTGGGTACAGGTTGAAGAAAAACCAAGACCATTCTTTTTCTTATTGTCAGTAGGAATGACAAGCTGTCCCCATCCTTTGGCATTGTTACTTTTGATCACTTCGAGAGCATCTTTGTACGAGGAAATTGATGTTCCCTTTTCTGATTGATTGTTATTGCTCACCGAAAGTTCTGGGAACTGAGTTCCGACAACCTCCTCTGGTTCTACACAAGCCTCTAAATTTCTCATTTCTCCATGGATTGGGACAAAATTTATATGCATCTAGCCTAGAATTTCCCAAGGAATCCAATGGTGGTCATGGTTTTTTCGGATGAGGTCCCTATTTTAAAACCCGATAGTGGTTTTGAAATAGGCCTATATTTGCATTTTCTATGCTACCTCATGGTACAGGCAATAATTACATGATGAATTGGTTCAAACACAACATATACAACATGTATGAGATGTTTATGATTAGTGGACTTCAAAGCAATGCATAATTTAGAAAGTTCAAGTGATGATGCACTTACCTCTTGGAGCTTTTTGGGCTATCTGCCAAGCTCCTTGTGCCAGAAGTAATTTGATGCTTTGAACACTTTCAATTGATCCCTTTGAAGGTTTTAGAATGGTTAGAACCAGCTGGAATCCTCAGGAACAAGTTTGAGCTCATTCTTGCAAAAGGGGCAAAAGTGACCAATATGGCAACTCTCTCAAATGGTGTTCCAGATGGGGGAACCATTTGGAACAGTTCAAGGATGATATTTGGAGTGTGTTTGAGGTTTTATCTGGTTTTGAAAGTGACTGAATCAAGACATGGCTTGAAAAATGTAAAAAAGTCCAATTTTGAGGTTTTGGAAGTGGACTTTGTGATTTTGGTGTTACAGGTCACATGTGAGAGTTTGAACAGCTTAGATACAACATATTAGAGGTGTTTGGATCATGAGTTGTGATGGAATTGCTCTCTAACTCAAAAACACAGAGGTACTTTGCAAAAGAAGGCATTTTGGCCTAGAGAAAGGGATTTTGAGGAAAGCAAGTGTTGTAGTGCTTTGATGTACTCAAACTGATCACAAATGAGCTCTATTTATAGTAGAGCAAGTTTGTTTTGCAAGCAATAGTGAATGGCAGCTGCAGCAGGCCTTTGGCCAATGTTATGCAAAAGGAATCTCAAGTCTCCTCTAGTCATTGACTTGAGATTAGGGCACATGCTTTGTAGCTTCAGTTCAGAGATAAGTCTTGACTAAATTTAGTTGGAATAGGCTCAGTTCATGCCACATTGGTATATCCATTGAATGCTTGGAAACACAATTGGAGTCTTGGCATCTTTGTAGCCTTTTTAGGGATGACAAGCCTAATGTAGATTCTTGGACTTGCGAGGCTTCGAGATCAGATCATCCCCCTTGGATTTGATCCTCTGATGTGTCCAAATTGATAACAAGGCTTGGAGTTATCAGATTTGGACAAATCGAGCAAATGTGCATAATTCTGCCTTGTAAAACCAGTTCACGATGCCATGTTTCAAGGGCAGTATCCCCCTGCTCAAATTGAATTTGGAGATGATCTGGTACTTGTTGGAAATCCCTTATGTTTAACTTGAATCAAGGTGAAAAATGTCCCTACATTTTGGAAAAAGTAAGGCAGATTCTGACTTAGTGAAAATTTCACTAAGTGTTGGAAAAATGTCATTTTCATGTTTTTTGTCATTTTGATCACTCCATAACTTAAAATCCATGAGGAATTGGAGTTTGATGTAGTTGAAGCTTTTGTAGAGTGCAGCAAGACCTACAAATCCATCTTTGGATCATTCAAAATGGTTGCTTGGATCTCAAGTTATGGTCCTTGGAAGTTGGTACCCTAGCCACTTTGTTCCATAACTTAGAAAAATTCTAAGTTTTTTTATGGTTACCCCTTTTACAAGTTAACTCATTTTCTTTGGTTTTTCTTGATGAATGATGATTCCAATCACATATTAACATTGTTTTAGGGTTAAGGAACCTTGGTTGACAAAAAATCCAAAAAGTCAAACTTTGGATTTTTGTACAGTTGACTTTATATCGGATGAAATCCAAACTGTGCGATCCTTTGTGAAATCAAGTCCTTGACCTAAATCAAACCTAATGGATGGATTTCATAGGTGTTATAGGGTGTATTAAATCATGTCCAAAGGTTTGGGAGCATGTCCTGGTCAAAAGTCCAAGGCACAGTTGACTTTTTCCTCGAAACCCTAACTGTGGTCCTGATGAAATTGAAACTTGTGAATCAAGCTTCCTGGGTCAATCCATTGTTAAAAATGGGTCAATGTAGTATATTGGAGGCCCTAAAATCATTTCTTGAGGTCTTGGCTCATGCTTTGTCCCAAAAGTCAACTTAGGGGCGAATTAGGTCAAGGAACCCAAATTCCTGATTTTTGGTAAATGCATCCCCTGGGATTAAATTGACTTGATGATTGGGTCCATGAGGTCCCTTAGAGTATTTTGGGTTGTGCTTTGAAGAATTGGCTCATGCCCAGATGAAAATTTTCATCTGGAGGCCTCAGTCGACCAAAACCCTAATTTGGTGACACTGGCAATCTTGAGGCTTGATCCACTTGGAATGTTGCAACCTTGTGCTTGATTCTTGATGTGGGAGTCCTCTTGATCCCTTATAGGTGTTTGAGAGGCTAGACAAGTTAAAGATTATGTCATTTCTTGATTGATCATATTGTCTAAGTGCTCTGAGAGGGCCCAAAACCCTAATCTTTGATTGTAGTGAATGCTCAACCATCTTCGAGGAGATTGATGAGGCATGAGGGTTCATCCATATTGTGATGATGATTTGCACAATGATGGGAAATCTTGGTGGTCAATATTTGGGGTATGACACCTTCCTATAAATGATGGTGAATGGCTCGATAGTAGCGACTTCTTCAACAGACTTAGACCTAGAAAATTGAACCTCACCTCGGTTCTTCAAAAATTGGACACAACCCTTCAGCCTTCGACAATGGTTGGGATTATCATCACAAATCTGACACTTTCTGTGCAGCCCTTTCAACAACCCATACTCATTCAATCTCTTGATAACCACAGTCATCAGAGTCTTTACCTCGTCAACATCCATGGTCAACTCAGCCCTTGAATTATCCTCAATCATGTTCCCCGCAGGTCCACCGTGATTGGGCAATGGATTATGCTGAATGTTAGGACCTTTCTTAGCAAAAGTCAAAATATTTCGATCAATGAGCTCCTGAACCTTGGTTTTAAAAACAATACAGTCCTCTGTTGCATGTCCTATGTATCCAGAGTGATAAGCACAAGACGCATTTGGATTATGCTTTGGATTTTAAGGCGGAATAGCAGGTGCGATCTCTTTGGGGACAATTACCCCTTGAAGAACCAAATAAGGGAACAACTCAGTATATGGCACCAGAATTCTGTCGAAGTTTGGGCGCTTACAATTTCCCTGATTGTTATTGTTTTGTCTGTTTTGATTCTGTTGATTTCTGTTGTTTTGCTGAGAATTTTGTTGAAGTTGTGGTTGTTGCTGATTTTGAGCATTCTGAACTTATTGTTGCGGATGATACTGGCATAGCGGGTGTTAATACTGTGAAGCAGCAATGTACGGATAAGAATAATAAGGCATGGGAGCCATGGGTGCTTGATACTGAGGAGCAACTTTAGTTGTCACAGCGTTGGCCTCACCTTCCTTCTTCTTTTAATGACTGTTCTGAGGTTTTCTGTTGACCGGCTGCTGGGAAGCAGCTCTAGAAATCTTTCCAGTTTTTAGCCCATTCTCAATCCTTTCACCAATGGTTACAATGTCAACAAAGTTGGATGAAGAACAACCCACCATTTTCTCATAGTAGGATCCCTGCGATGTACCCATAAAGATGTCGACCAATTCATTGTCAGAGAGAGAAGGTCGCACACGAGATGTCATCTTTGTGCATACTCTTTAAATGTTTTGGCTGAGCGCTGGGGTTGGTTTTGCAATTGCAATCTAGTTGGTGCCAAATCTAGATTATATTTGTATTGTTTCAAGAATGCCTCAGACAGATCCCTCCAAGAACGAATTTTGATGCGCTCTAAGCCCATGTACCAATCCAATGAAGCACCAGACAAACTATCTTGAAAATAATGAACCAGCAATTCATCGTTATCAATATAGGATGCCATCTTCTTGCAGTACATAGTGACATGACTACGCGGGCAACTCAAACCTTTATACTTTAGAAGCTCAGGTATCTTGAATTTCTGCGGCAATATCACATTTGGAACCAAACATAATTCTTTGGCCTCCATTCCAAAAGCAGAAAACCCTTCAATAGCTCTGATACGGTCTTCCTAAAATTTGTAATCAGTAGGTCTACCTTGATCAGCAGGTCTGACAAGGATATGAGGATTTGGCAGCTGAGATGCGGCTGCAGCGTGCACTTGCGGAGTAGTAAACTAAGAAGGATATACCAATCCCTGATTAACCATCTGACCAGCATTCTAACCCATATGAAAACCATACTGAGGACCAGGAGGAGGCAACAAGGCAGTTGAATATGCCCCAGGATAAGGCATTCCAGCATAAACATTATGAACAACAGTTTGAGCAGGCTGAGACAACACATGCACATGAATTGGAGGACCCCTATACACATGCTCATCTTCATCAGGAGTCTCAACAGGAGTTTGACGAATCTGCATCTGAGGAATCTCAGGCTCATCATGATTCACCACAGGTGGTGGAAGAGGAGTGGCATGCGCCATGGGTAAGTAGCAAAGTTCCCATTGAGCATGGATGCAACAAAAGGTTGATACGACATAAAAGCACTACCATTGGCCATCTGAGGAGTGAAATTAGGGGGCATTCCCCAAGGAAAAGCAGTAGGCTTCTGATTCAAACTAGGCTGAGAGCAGGGCAGATTGACAGCAGGTTGATCAACCAGGGCTTCGACAATAGTAGGAGAAGAAGCAATGACAGGAACAGAAGTGACAACAAGAGTAACAATAGTTACATCAGTGTGTAACAACAGTAGCGGTAGTGGAGGCATCCTTCTGAGCCCAAAGGAGTTCGATGATAACGTCCATGTTGGCTTAAAATTGGTCCATCCGTCCTTGGAACTGGGCCAAAGTCTCCTTGTAGGCAGTATTTTCTTGTTCGAAATCAGCCATGATCTTGGATTTGTTTGAATGAGTGAAATACCGATGTCAAGTCGTCGTCTTGCTACAAACCGGAGATGGACAGTGTAATTGATTTGATCTCTAGATGAAGGACATGCATATGTATTTATGGATGAATGTCATTCATACAAAAATGGTTTTTAATGCATATGCAAAAATTAGTTTGACATGATGAAATGATATGCAGCACCAGAATCAAGAAGCCAGTACAGTCTGAATAATCAAATCTGAACAATCTGAATATCTGTATATATAATTCTGTGTCAGTACAAAATATGACGTGTGTGAGAGATCAAAGGTATGAAGAGTCTTGGTTTCCGGCAGAAAAACCCAATATCCCCCTCACAGGTGTGACCTAGTCTTGAACAAGGGTTCCAAATGGTCCTCAGCTTCTCAGTCTCTCAGGTCGAGAAGTAATAATACGTTCACCATTTCTGGTTTGGCATTATTACCCCTCAAGGAAGTCTTAACTAATTTCCAATGATCGGTCTCCAGAGTCATAAGTTCTCTGAGTCAACATCCTATCGTCTGCACCAACGCGCAGGATAGAACATCTCCAAAGAAAACCTCGTCTAAATGTGGATTTTTCGTGTCAACTAAATGTGGCCAAACGCCACGCAAGCCACACTACTTTCTACTCTGATCCTAAGTGTATACTCAAGCGTGGGTATTGGCCTTATCTCTCAAGTAACAACCCAACCCAACAAGAATATAGCAGATATCCAGAATATACAGCATATGAATATTTAAAGCAGTAAAGAAATGCACTAAATAGACATAAAAATAAAGCAAGTAACGCAAGTAAAGCGCAAAAGATAAACACCCAAACAAGCAAGAAAGTAGACAAAACTAGGCGAGACCCCAACTTGCAAGAGCAAGGACTCCCCAGCAGAGTCGCCAGCTGAAGCTAGCGGGATTATACCTAAGTGAATCGCACACTCAAAGATACAACAGAGTCGCCACTGAACTTTATTTAGTCCCAGAGGACAGGGAAAATATCGATAAAACCCAAAGGGGAAGAGAAACGGGTCAGGGGGTCAGTTATCCGAAAGAAAGGTACTAGCACCTTACGCATCTGTCGTACTCAGCGGGAACCATTTCGCTTGCTTCTAGGCCTGGATGGGTTATCTATCTAAAGGCTTTTAGCTAACAGAAGAGGAGAGAGAGGAGAAAAAGAAAAGAAATAAAATGCTCGCGGAGGATTAGGGCCCTCGTGCCTACGTACCCTCATAGTGCAATGAGGAAATCAGAGTGTCGTAGTTCAAGGAACCAGGGAAAAGAAAAGGGAATGGAAGAAGGTGGCTCGCCAAGATTTTGCAATCTCAGCCTATGTATCCTCATTGTGCAATGAGGAATTCAGAGCCTACGTATTTCAAGGAACAAAGACAGAAAAAGAAAGTGGTGTCAAAACTAAGAGTAAAAGAAGGAAAGAAAAATCCGCTGGGGGTGCAAAGAGATGGTGTCAAAACCAAAAAATGAGTGTAAAGGAAAAGAAGTAACTATGCTGAGGATAAAGTGCAAGAATGGTGTCGAAACCAAGAAGATAAAGGAGAAAAAAGGATAATAGTGACTCTACTGGGGAGTAAGAGAATATAGTGACTGTGCTGAGGATCTGAGGGTAAGCGGCCCTACTGGGAAACAAACAAAGGGATGGTATCAAAACCAAGAGAATAAGAATTCGGTATGTTAACTGACTGGTAGTGGTTAACCGAAGGAAGAAAGATTAAAGCTCTGTGGGGAAAAATAGGTTAGTGTCAACAGGCAGGCTGTAATGATCCAAAAGATAGAGTACTGAACCAAGAGAAGGTGTTTGACTCCGAGGGGATTTCGGTGTATTAACTGATAAACTGTGGTTAACCGAAGAAAGAAAAGATTAAAGTCGCGCGGCGAGAAAGGTTTTAACAGGTATACTGTGATCAACCAAAAGAACGGGTGTAGAACCATGCGAAGGTTGTGACCCAAAGAACAGGTGTGGGACCAAGCGATGTTCGTGACCCAAAAGGTGGGTGTGGAACCAAACAAAGATTGTTACCCACTAGGGATGTCGGTATTGACTGAACAAACAGTACTAACCAACGAAAAAGGGGTATTTGAACCAAAAAAAGGTTGTTAACCGCTGGGGATTCGGTGTTTAACAAGAAGACTGTGTTTGACCGAACAAAAAGGAAATGAGTGATTAACCAAAAGAAGGTGATTAACTCGAAAGGCGCTCAGTATGTTAACAGATAGCCTATGGTTAACTGAGAAGAAGGTGCAAATTGGTGTTTTAACTGATAAGTAGTGGTTAACCAATCAAAGGGAGATGAACCAAGAGAAGGTTGCGAACTCCGCAAGAGTTTCA
The DNA here is from genome assembly GCA_022829125.1 of Lathyrus tuberosus. Taxonomy (NCBI): domain Eukaryota; kingdom Viridiplantae; phylum Streptophyta; class Magnoliopsida; order Fabales; family Fabaceae; genus Lathyrus; species Lathyrus tuberosus. The sequence goes on along the minus strand of JALAZF010000263.1, from coordinate 8,693,492 downwards.
GTGTTTTAACAAGGAAACTGTGTTTAACCGAAGAAAATTTGGCAAGACTTTGCTAGGAAAGACGAGCATTTGATTTTTACAGAATGACTGTGATTAATCAAAGGGACAAATGATCATGACTCTGATGGGGAATCAATGAACAATGATTAACCAAAAGAGAAGGTATTGAAAGAGTGTTTGCTAACCCAAAATTCTAAGGATCTTTAACCAAGAAAATGGTGATTGATCAAAGGAAAGATTGAAAGGTGAAAGAGTGAAAATGATCCAGGATCGACTCAACTGGGGATTGAGAAACATTATAGCTTAAGGATAGAGGTGACTATTCTCGGTGGGAGGACCAAACTCCCTTACCAAAAATAGTCAGAATGAGGGTATGACAGACTTCATCCTCATTCCTCCTCTAGCGCTCAAAGTATAGTGCGAAAATTGAAACGGACAACATAACAGCGCGAATTTGTACAGTGCTCCAGTGGTCGTGCGAATCTCCGACTCGACAGGGGATCAAGAGAATAAGACTCTAAAGGATCCTAAAGAGAGGAGAAAGGGAGAATCAATTAATCGAAACATGGTTTCGATCAATCATCAAAGGGAATGAACAAGCCAACAATCTTTCACGAGTCGAAAGATCGTTAAAGCAATGTGCGGGTTATTGATTGTACAAAATTGAATTTATCCAAGAGGGAACAAACTCAATGCAAATAGCATGGCAAACAGTACCAAACATTAACACAAATCATGTAATCAAGTGATCAAAATATGTGCAAGAATGATTATGATCATACAAATGCCAAGAATGTAAACAATTGCATAATCGATAAATCGTATATCGAAAGTTTGCATACATGCTTCAATAGAGGTTAAACAGCTCATAAAATATCCACAAATATCAAGCATATCAAGCCATGTAAGTTAGAGGAGGAAAGGATGTCAACTAAGCTTGAAAAGCACAAAAATGGCATTTTGTCCCAGTGTTAATCGGTTAACCATATATGGTTAATCGGTTAACACCTTGAAAAGTTCAGAAAAACACGTGAAAATGACTTGTTAACCGGTTAACCATATATGGTTAACCGGTTAACACTGGGACAGTGGCAGAAAAAGCAGTTTTCAAAAGCACTTCCAGCAATTAATCACTTATCCAACCATCCACATGTTATGGCTTACATTTGTGCACGAAAGTTACATCATGTGTGATCAATTAATCATCAATTGAAAGCATTAAACATGAGACCAAAGATCAAACAATCACATGATTAATCAAAACCAAAAAACTAACGAAACTACATGTAACCGCGCGAAAGTGATCGAAGCAGTAAGCAGAGCAGGAGCTACCAACCTACAAGCCGGAGAATTGGCTTGAATGTTGTTGTAAATGAAATGTGATGAAAATAAGTAGAGAAAACCATAGAATTATGCACTTACAATCCAAACCGTAGCGAAAACGAGCAAAAATACGATAAAAGCTCTGAAATCGAATTTGCACCAAAATGATTGGAGTAATCACTTGAATTGAAGTGAAACTTGCTGTAATTGCAGAAATCCAAGAAAGAAATGCCAAATGATGGAGGTATAAGCTCAAGGGAAAGCAATTTCAATGTGAAAGTTGTTACTCTTCAATGATGGAATTGAGCTCTAGTGTGGTTTGGGGAAGAAGATGAAGATGAATGTGTAGAACTTGCAGAAAAATGCAGAGCAAAATGAGAGAATTGAGAGTGAAGATAGTGAGAAATTATGAGAATGATTGTGGATGGTTCAAGCTCCCTTTGTGAAATGGTGGAGGTTTGCTTATATAGAGACTAGCTTTGGAGTAGGCAAGCTTTGGAATGTGCTTTGGAGTGAGACTTGGAGCTTGCTTTGGAGTTAGCTACACCCAACTCACCGAATCGGAAGTTGACTCAGTTAGTTAGTTAGTAAACTCGGTGGAGCAATCCCAATGCAAATCCAAATCAATGGCTCTCATGCTTAGAAGTAAGGGTGCATGGTGGTCATAATTGGAATGTTGCATGGTAGCAAGTGCATTAAATTGTCTTAAAATGTTTTGACCTGTCTAGAGATGTCTAGAATGTTCCACACAATGCTAGAATAAAATAGGCCCCAAGAGAATGGAGAGAGTTGATGTCATATGATGAAAATGCTTAACTTTTTGCTTAAATAACATGTGTTAATCAATTAACCAAACAAGGTTAACCGATTAACAACTCTTCTAAAGCTGAATCTGGCGCTGTAAAAGGGTGATAACCGATTAACCATATATGGTTAATCGGTTAACCAGTCAAAACTTGCCCAATTTTGCTTGAAATGGTGTTATGGCCATGGTTCCGATTTTCCACCTCTTGCTTTGATGATTAGGCATGGAAACCCTTGTTTTATGCTTATTTTGATGATGTAACGACTTGGTGAGGATGCAATTAATCGAGCTTGGAAAACCTGAATATTCCTGCAACAAAAATCATAGAGAAAAATGTGCTAGTGCGTATGTCGGCGATGCAAATGCACATGCTTATGCAAAAGGCAAAAGGGGAGGTCAAATTTCGGGTTACGACAAGTTGCAAAGGGATTCTTACAAAGAAAGGGCGTATACTTTGAAGAGGTATTCGTAACAGTTTCTAAAATTGAAACCATGAGGCTAGTTATTGGTATTGCAAATAACAAAAATTGGCCCATCTACCAAATGGACTTCAAATCTGTATTTTTGAACGGATCGCTTGAAGAAGAGGTGTATGTAGAACAACCCCCTGATTTTGTTGTATCCGAGCATGAAGTGTATGTGAAGATAGATACAAGTGAAGGAGTGGTCATCCTTTGTCTATATGTAGATTACTTGTTGATAACGGGAAACAACAAAAAGTGCATTTCTAAGTTCAAGGGTGAACTTGTGACAGAATTTGAGATAGCCTACCTTTACCTCATGACATACTTCCTTGGCATTGAGCTCCATAAGTCTAAAAGGGGAGTGCTTATGCACCAAATAAGATATGTGCTTGAGATATTGAAGAATTTTGAAATTGAGCATTGTAATGTTGTCATTACTTCGGCTGGACCATGGTTAGTGTTGTCAAAGAATGAGGATGAGTAAGATGTTGATCCGACTCAATATAGGAAGATGATCGGATCCTTGTATTATTTGTACAATATGCGACTAGACTTGGCGTTTAGTGTCACTATTGTGAGTGGATTCATAGGGAGACCGAAGTTGTCTCACTTGGAAGCAGTCAAGAGGATCCTAAGATATGTCAAAGGTTCTGTTGGATGCGGAATTCTCTTTCCTACAGCGGATACGAGCAGAAAATGCACTTTACTCGGTTTTACTTATTCCAATTGGTGTGTAGATAAAGATGATCGAAAGTATACAGCTGGATACATCTTTATTTTTGGTGCAACACCAATCTCATGGTGTTCGAAGAAGGAACCGGTAGTTGTACTCCCATCTTGTTAGGTCGGGTACATTTCCACTTCATTATTGTCGTGCCTCAAAAAATATGATCCTTCGTGAAGCGTATTGCGCGCTCACGGAAAATAGTTCAAACAGAGTCGCCACTGAATAACAGTGTGTCACAACCAAATTTGGTTTTGGGAATTGATTAAGCAAGGGGAAAATATTAGCACCCCTTACGCCCGTTGTACTCAACAGGAACCTTTTAGTTAGATTTGCAATTGAAATGTTATCTTATGCCATTTGTTTTCTTCGAGCGATAGAAAATTTTTAAAGGAAAAGAAAAGGGATGGCAAAAAGTTTTTTATTAGGGTGTTTAACAAGATTACGAGTCTTGCTCCTATTTATCCTCAAGTACAATGAGAAACTCAAAGCTTCATAGTTTGGGGCAAGACAAAAGATATTTTTGGGATTTTTGTTATAGTGCTTGACAAGACATAAATCTCGCTCCTACGTATCTCCAGGTGCAATGGAGAACTCAAAGCTACGTAGTTCTTTGTATCCAAGAGTGTTGGTTTATTAATTTTAAAGAACAAAATTTTAGGTTGCAGTCTAACGATAAAACATTGGCTTGTTTACTCGCAGTGGAGGCTTAAAGCGCTAGTTAATATACACATTAGAAACGACTAAACAATGTTTGTTTGTGAAAAGGTTTCGATCACACGGGGGAGAGAAAAGATAGGTTTGATGTGTTGAGTGTTTTGTTGGATGACAATTGCTCGAATAGTCGAGTAAGGAAACTCATATCCAAACAATCGAGGAGAGGAATCGAAGGCTATAGATCATCTCCCTTTTCATCCTTAATTGCAAAAGGATTTGATATTGCTAAGGTATTTTGAATGGACGAAGAATACTCGAATGGTCGAGTAAGGCAACTTGTATCCAAGTACTCGGGGAAGGGAGTAGGAGGCTATAGACCACCTCTTTTTTCGTCCAAGTTATTACGAAAAATGAGTTTGATTAGGTTTAATTATCTAAGTGGTTTGAAGTGAATCGGATTAGAAGTTTTTTAATGGATGGCGATTTCTTAAATGGTCAAGTAAGAGAGCTCGTACCCAAACAATCGAGGAGAGGAATCGAATGATCGAGACCATCTCCCTTTTCATCTTTAATAAAATGGTGCTTAGATATAACTAAGTGTTTTAATTCTGAATTAGAGAAAAGACACTCGATATTGATCGAGGTTTTTATTTGCATTTGCGGGTGAATTGAGTTAGGAAAAAGGTTTCAAAATGGTTTGAATAGGAATAAGATTGAACGGGCTTGGTTTTAAAATGATCGTGGAATTGTGAAAGTGGAATAAGTCGATCAATATTTAATTAACAAAATTAATTAATTGAAATTTGATTAAATCATTTAATGAAGCTAATCAAAATTAATTATCAAAATTGTTTGATTAAAAATTAATCTAATCATATAATAAAGTTAATTAAAATTAATTGACAAAATTATCTAATTAAACAAAACTTTAATTAATTAGTTAATTTAATGAAAGAACAAGCAACAAGATCGAGTGAAATACTCGAAGCAAGTTAACCACAATGTGATCAAAGACGGTTTGTACATAGCGACAACGTAATCGAAGTGCGTACGTAATGACCGAAATGCAACGAAAAATATTATATTGATGTATCAAAAGAAAATATGACGGCATAATAGCATAAAATTGCTAAATTCGTGGATCAAATTCGATTTTAAACACAATAAAGGTCAAAGAGTAACCCAATATTATATTTACATATGCTCAGCAGAATTAAACAAAAATCCAGCAATATCATGACATAATTGGGTCAAAATTTATGTACACAAATACTTCAAAACAATAATTAGCAAATAAATAATACTAAGTTACATCATAATAAACAAAAGAAATAATACTTAATCAAAAACAAAACATTAACTTAAAAAATAAAAAAGACAAGTCATTTGAAAAGATTTGAAGTTAGAAGAGAGACAGTTTACACTTAGTTGCAAAAATACATGTGACAACTGAAAGGGTTTCCTTGGAACCATTTGTGATGCCCGAGAGCTTTCAACAGCAGTAACCTCATGTTTATCGAGCAAGTGCAGAGTAGCGATAAAAACGATGGAGATTGATAAAGAGACTGTTGTGCAAAATGAAGGGATGGTATTGGTAAGGGTTCACAGTTTAGGTTGGACTATGAAGAACAAGGGTGTTTGTTAAGTCATTAAAGAAAGAAGGTGTGTGTTTGGAGATGAAGAAAAACTCGGTTCAGAGGTCGGAAAAGTTATGCGTCTATTGTGAGGGTGATTGTCCATGGTGTTAAGGGTGGTTTCAATGGTTGATGATGGTAGATCGGAAATGTGAAAAAAGGTTAAGGGTGTAGATCGAGTGAAGCAGAGGTGTGGATTGGTGTGTTTAAAGCTGAAAGTGGATAATGGCAGACAGTGTAACGCCCGAGGGCGAGGGAGTAGTTGTCGCTGCACGAGGCATGACAATGAGACACTCCTAGCAGCTTAGCGATGGAGTGGTTATCGGTGCATGAGGCATGACAATGAGACACTCCTAGAAGCTTCTAGGGAAAAACAAAAATCACATCCGAATTAGAGGGATCTTGAGGTTATGCAGGGTTGAGACTGCATGGTTAAAGGAAGGCTTATAAGGATTGATTAGTACTGCCTATACCAACAAGATGCATTTTCTTTTCGGTAGCTCGTTCCATGCTTGACTTGGAGTAACATTGGGATTGGTGACCTTCTGGGAAGTTTCTCGGAAATTGTGTGAGGGAGGACAAAGCTTGCTAAAAAGACCTGTGTTGGTTTGTGGGGTCAGTCAGTAATCCTGAAAGCAGTCTGGGACGTTACAGATAAAGAGAGTTTCAGGGTGGTGGTGCGTGGTGGTCCACGGTGATGTTAGATTGTGTGTGAATACTTATTGACGATGTATGGTACTGTAATGGCGGAGGTCGAGTTCGGAGAAGATGAAAACGTAGGTTCTGTTTCGAGGAAAAGGTGTAAGAGGTTTCAATTTTGGTGGTCGTCGGAGGTTGGTAGGAAGAAGGCAGAGGGAATTTTAGAGGGTGGTGTGGTTGTTTTACATGGTTGTTGGTGGTGGTTTTCCAGTATGAGTGCAAGGTTGAAGGGTCTTGGAATGTTGGAGTTTAGGGTAGTTGTGAAAGGTAAGTTGTGCAGTTGAGGAGGAGAGGGTAGATCGGAGCTGGGCCTTGATGGAGGGAGTAGGGTTAAGTGGCAGAGGAAGCTTGGAGATTAGGAGAGATCTGTGAGTGCGGATTTAAGGAAAACAATTTTTGGTGTCTGTTTGTGCGTGAGTTATTCCTATTTCATTTGCATAAAAAAATCCTTTTTCTCCTCGATGAGAGAGAGAGAGAATTCTCATAGGTGGGTCCACGTGTCATACATAGAGTGGGTGCATTTACATTGCCAGCTTTTATCCCATCTCCAATTTTCAAAATGGAAATCACTCTTTATGCTTTCATCACCAATTTTGACGTCTTAGTTGACAACACCGCTCAATTCTCTGTCTTTTCGTTCATGGATGGTTTCTCCATATACAATCAGATAAAGATGTCTCCTAATGATACGAAAAAACTACCTTTATCACTACGTGGGGAACAGTCTGCTACAAAGTCATCCCTTTCAGTTTGAAAAATGTAGTGGCAACCTATCAAAGGGCCATCGTAATCTTCTTTCACGATTGGATACACAAAGAGATAGAGGTTTACGAGAACGACATGATTGCCAAGTTCAGAAAAGAAGACAAACATATTGACACCCATACTCTTTCTCCTTCCTATTTACCTCGTTAATCTCCTGGTTTAGGCAAACTCTTATTCTTCTTCCAGTCGTACACCAAATTTTAACCACTATTTCTTTCTTGTTATTGACTTAGAATCTAGGTCATTGACATGCTCAGGGCCATTTGTAAGACATCTGGTCAACCCCAATGACCTAAAAAGACAAATATGAATCATCTTGACTTTTTAGTCCCTCTTAGGGATTTGTTTTAATTCAGGGATGTTGCTAGGAATATTATAATTTGGGGGGTTATGCTAGATGGATATTACCATTAGTAACTAGGACATTTTTTTCTTATTAAAACATATTAGTAAAAAAATAATAATAAGTATTAAGTGGATTATTTGTTTTAATAGCAATGGTAGAATAGATTATAATAGTGTTATTAGTTAATGGGGTTAGATTAGTATTAGTATTATTTTTATTAATATTAAGTTATAGATTAATATAGGGATTAACTAGGGTTAAATTAATTTTTTATTAATCAAGTTATTATTAATTGATATATTATCTAAATAGGGTCATAATAGGGTTATTAGAGCTTTAATATTAGTATTAATATTATTATTAATATTAATGTTATCATAGAATTATTATTAAGATTATTATATGCTCGCTAATTTTGTTTTATTTCGAATAAATGGAATGGCCTTGTTAGTAGCAAGAGGAATATAAGGATTTACAAGGGAGGAAGGTCATGAGTTCAAATTCAACCTTTCTTATATTTTTATTTAAATTCACCAAGCCATGAATCCATCCAGATTCATTGGCTTGAGCTTTAAGAAATGGGTAAAATAAGGTTAAATTGAATCATTCCTAAATAAGACAATCTCATTTAATTTTTTTAACCTAATTTTACCTATAAATAAGACCCCTATTTTGGTCATCCACAGTTTACAAATCATACCCTAAAAAGTTATTGTCACTCACACTGAAGAACAACAACACTAAAACCTTAAGCCTCCATCATCATCATCATCATCATGGATCTTTTCAAAAAGGGCGCGGGCAAAGAAGAAAAATTGTGAAAAAGCTATGATCAAAGACGTAACGAGCAAGAGGGAATAAAAAAAGTGAATATTGTCTTTTCATTGGGAACAATCTCTTTTCCGTAGGTTGGTCTCTCTTAATACCTCATTGATAAAATTTCTTGAATTATTTATGTTTGATGGATATTTTATTTAGATCTGATGTCTGATGTTATTATGGTTTAAATTCGTTAATCAATTCTTTAATCATTTTTTTACTAACATCATAAGGCATTTTAAAAATAAGGAAAAATCAATTTTTTTAACATATATCATGAATCAAATTAGTTTCCCAAGACAATATTATGAATCAAAATTAATTTTATGAGTCAAAGTTTTTTAAGTCATAACATAGTCAAAATCAAGTCAAAGTATACCTTGTTTTAAAACTAATAAACACTCAGTTTCATATGCCTATAAAAAGTTTTCAAAACATAAAAAAAATATGTAATTCATTTAATTAGGAAAATACAAAAAACAATAAATATTAGAAATATATAAATAAATAATAAGAGTTTTTTAGTTAGGATCATTATTTAGTGTTATATAATTAATAGAATTTATTTAGGATTAAATAAGTTAAATAATTGAATAGTTAGTTTAATAAAAAAAATAGATTTTTTAAATAATTTTAGTAATTACTAAAATAACAATAACTAAATAATATAAAATAATATAAAATTTGGAAGGGGTATAAAATGGATCATGGGAGGTATATCATCACATGGGCTAAAGACCCTTATGTTATCTCTAAAACCCTAACTTAAAAAAATGGTAAAAAAACAATATATATATATATATATATATATATATATATATATATATAAAATTAGGATTATAAGGATAATTAATATAATAAGGGATTAATTAACATAAAATAATTAGATAATTATAAACATGGAATAAAATACCAAAATAGGATTAGGGGTTTAAATTAATGATAGAGACGACAAGTCATTTTGTCGGCCGCGACAGTTGGCGACTCTGCCGAGGATGTTACTTGTACTTCCCTAAAGAGAGTTCATCCTAATCTCTAGATTTAGGGTTTTGTCGGTTTTCTTCGTTTGCCTCTATTTATTTATTTTCCTGCTTCTTATTTATTTATTTGCTTTTCCTTTTTATATTTTATGCTTTTATTATTTTTACTTTATTACATTATTTATATTGTCATATTATTAGTTGAGATTGTTACTATGTGAAAAGCTGAAAACCCAGGCTTGAGAAAAACGCTAAGTTAAGAAGTAGAATTGAAATGTTTTTGGTGAGATGTCACATCTTAAAGATACATGGAAGCTACACTCATAATAGACACCTCCCCCCCCCCCCCCCCCCCCAGTTATCTTCATGGTAGGGTATACCCCTCAACATGCTGATTGTTTGGATGTGGTCCATAACTCTGGGAACCCTTTTCTAGAACCCTTTCAACTCATGGTGACCTTATGTTAGCAACCCACAAGGTTCATTACTATGGTCCCGCCTAGATGAGACTTATTCCGAAGTGTTACCGTAGGAAGGCTTTCTCCTTACCATGGTAAAACAAGGGTATAAACCATGACTTTATAGCTATCATCATACAAAAACTCTTTATATCCTACAAGTGAAGGGATTGGGTAGTCTAAAATTAGAACTGGCCTGTCATAAGATGACCACCTTAGCTAGATCATGCTTGTATATTACCTTATTTATCCCTAAACCATTTGGGTTTCCCATGCCTATAATTATCCTTATTTGTATGGAGCCTTCTTAAATAAGGTGTCCTTATATTCGGCATTATCCTTGAACCTTATATGGGTTCCCTTACCTGTCATTATCTCTATCTGTAGGGAACCTTCCTAGATAAGGTTTCCCTATGTATGTCATTATCCTTAAACTCGTAAGGGTTTCCTTATATCCATCACTTTCCTAAACCCGTTTGGGTTTCCTTTTGTTTGTCGCAGTCCCTAAACCTGTATGGGTTTCCCTATGAGTCACTTGGTTTTTTTGGGTCTATTATTATTCCTAAACCTGTTTTGGTTTTCTTGTGTCTGTCACAACCTCTAAACCCGTAAAGGTTTCCTTTTATCTGCTACTATGATACTTGCATTGCATCTAAAAAAAACTTTTAGCATACCTTCAAAAAAATACCTTTTGCATACCCTGTGAATTTTCGTGCATTTGCATACATCAAGACCATACCTCTACCACCTTCAAAAATCTTCCTCTAACTATCTAGCTAGCAGATTCCCTGATACTCACAAACGAACACAGGATATTTCAAGAAACTATGGAGGAACTTAAGAGGGGTAAGTACCATTGAAGAGAGAATGTAACCCTTCACCATGCCAGCCAGAGGCCTACCTAGAACATTAGATACAACAACCTTAGATGATGCATCCGTAACAGATTTTGTAATAGTATTCATACTTATAAAGGTTGCATTATAGACAAATCAATTGATAATTAATTTTGATTAACTTCATCAAGACAACTCCAAGATTATTAACTTAATCATTAAGTTGTTGTTTCATCAAGAAAATTTTTGAGCAACAATTACATGCATTACCGTATTCTGCCTCAGCAGTGGATATCGCAATGTTTGCTTGTTTCTTGCCATGCCAAGAGACAAGAGAGTTACCAACTAAGTGCAACGTACCAATGGTACTTTTCCTATCCAATTTGCACCTAGAAAAATCAATTTTTTTGAACCTAACTAAGTCACAATCTGCTCCCTTAGGGTACCATAAACCCATTTGTTATATGCTAGTGAGTTATTTGAAGATGCGTTTTACCGTGTTGAGACATGATTCTTTTGGGAATGCTCCTGGGGACTAAAAAAACCCTTATATTAGGCATCTGGTCAACCCTTATATCTAAATATTATAATTTGTTTTAAATTAGGTGAAAGCTTGTATGGTTGTGCCTCTCTGAGTGACCAGAGTATTGTGAAAGTAGGAGAGTAACTCCTAAGATGCTAAGGTACCTCGCAAACACACTAAAATACTTTTAAGGCCTTTGTTTACTTAACAAAATCACATAAAAAAAATTAGATCCTAGCCAACTAATTAGGAGAGTGTCTGATTGGTTGGAAGCAATTTTCCAACTAAATAATTGATTAGACATAATCAATTAGGTCTTGCTTGGTTGAGTCTATAATTAATTTGGGCCATAACAATCAATTATTTGGGGTGCCAACTTAATTAGACTAATTGACAATTCCATTAACTCAGCCCATGGATTGTTTCCTTTTTTACCCATATTTTCTCTTATATAAAGGAGGTTTCTCCTCATTTGAAATCACACCAAAATTTGAATTTTTCCTATTTCTTAACATTTTATCACTCTCTTCTCTCTCTTCAAATATTTTATTTCAACAAGGTTACCTTATTGTCTTGTGAATGAAAACTACTTATGAGAAAAATGTTGTACTAGTGTCGTGCCATTGTTAAATTTCAAGAGTCCGATACTCTTGAAAAATCGAGTTTGGTTTTTGAGATCAACCATTGGAAAATTTCTGTTTGATTATAAAACTCAGCCTACAGAAGTTATGTTTAATTATTGAGATTATTTGATGAAATCTCTACTTGGTTCGCGAGTTCATCTCGTGGAAAAGTTCTCATTTGTTTGGGGGAGATAATACAATGTAAAATATCTTGATTCACTTGTATCAATAATTCATGAGCATAAATTTGAAAAGCTCAAGTTTTATAGGGAACTCTCAAGAAGATCTATTGGGGACAGGACTAGACCAGTATTCGACCGGACTTGTATAAATCTTGGTGCAATATCTCTAACCCTAACTCTTTAAATTCTTTTATTTACATTATTGTTTTTATTTCTTTCCCCTATTTTATTTATGATCTTGACAATACTAACACAAATTTCTTTTTAAGTAATAAAACCTTTAAATTAATCACAAACTTTAAATACCATAATCCACCCTTCCTATTGTGCTTAGAGTCACATGTCCAACACTAGTCTTGTTAAGATCATTACTCAGATCCGTTAAGCACTTCAAGGATGTCTTTCTATATGGTAAAAAAGGGAATAATTACTTTGGATGAAATCGTAACGATTGTGAGATCCAATGAATTTTCAAAGGTGAAATATTTGAAGATTGACGATAATGGTGTGGCTTGAATGTATCACGAAGATGAAGCATAGAAAGGTGTCTAAATATAAAATTTTGATAAGTATTCCACATACATGTGTCTATGCAAGGGTCCTTAGTCCTTATTTTAATGATGTCAACACTAGTATTATCTCGTACTTGTACTTTGGACGGTATCACCGCGTCTTAGATTGCATTCATTCTTTAATATGCATAAAGTATTCCACGTACATGTGTCTATGCATATAAGAGCATTTCATATATGGAATTTGTGTATTTGATCATGTTGGATACCTTAGGTCGACACAAAAGGGGTTTTAGGTCGACCAAAATACCTCACAAAAAGGTGTTTGCAGCGTTCTGGTGCCCTTGCGTTGTCTCACAGACATATGGAGGTCGACGCATGTTATTGATGAAACATATTGTTGCTCTCGGGTGTCCATGTGTCGACCCATGGGTATGGGGTAGTCGATGCATACTATAAGAAAAATAATTCTTTGTTTTGAGGTGGCCTTACATCGACGCATGACCTGGTTCAGGTCGACGCATCGCTTGAAGTTTTGTGCAGTTTTACATTCGAGTGTGCTCAGGTCGACCCACCTAGTGCTTTGGTCGACCTCTTGCTCACTAAAACTGATTTTTCTAATTCTTTGTGTTTCAAAAAGCTGTTATTTCAAATATCTTGGTATTATATATATTCATTTTGTTTCATTATTGTACACACAGAACAAGAAAAGTGAAAATATACACTGATTTTTCTCATCATCTTCATTCTCACACTTGCATTCTTCAACAATTACACATAATCATTTTTGTTGATCTTTTGCATTGTCGAGGTGATAACGTCCAAATTTAGGACTATGTATATAGTTTGGGTTGAGAATTCAGAGGGTTTTTCTTGAATAAAACCTTAGGGGTTTTGTCCTCCAAGATCTTGAGGATTCGGGGGTTTTTGCACAGATCTTTGCTTCACGGATTCAGCCGAGTGAAAGGTTTGAAGAACGGTGGGTTCGTTCAAACAAGTAGCGGTAACTGGAGGATTGTGTAGAAAGTTTTTGGGTCGAACGTCTTACGATTGAAATCATCCGAGCAAAAGTTTTGAAGAACAGTGGGTTCGTTCAAACAAGTTGTGGTAACCGGAGGTTTGTTCGAAACATTTGATACACTTGATTCGACTTGAATCAAGGGGAGAGAAGGGAATAGTATCAACTTCAACAATTAGGCATGAGTGTGTGGTGACTATTACTTCTCTTATATAAACTTTGCAACTTTATAATACATATCTCAATTCTAGTTTTAGAATCGGGGGGAGACGTACCCGAATCAAGGACAAAAGGAGAACTGCCTAAACAAATCCGATGTTGTTCTCTCTTTCTCTATCTCTTTAATTTTTGTTGTTAACGTTTGTGTGATATCAATGGTTCGATAAATTTCCACTGTTGTGTAGTACTGAAATTCTGTTTTAAAAACTCATTACAATCTCTTAGATTGTAATTATGAAAAATTATGCACTAGCATTACATAGGAAATTTAACTTGGGGTGTTGTGCACACCAAGTGTTCGACATATTGATCGCACACAAATGGTTTGTGATATTGCCAATTTAAGTTTACATTTCACAATTCATTGGAAATCGGATAAAACAAATTTATCGTTACTTGTATTGATTAATTTTCAAATTATTCATTCATTTTCTCACTGAATTTAATTCCATTCGGTTTTGCATATCCGATCTTACCAATAACGGTTCGTTTAGACGATTTATATCCTCGGTCGCTTCCACACATTTTTGAAAACAATTTTTAAGCGTCGACTCTGTTTAAAAATTAGTGATCTATTTAACCCCCCTTCTAGATCATTGCAATCGTCTAACAAGTGGTATCACGAGCACCGATTCATGTAGTGCTTCGCATATAACTTTTTAGAAAATGGCTAACGAACCGAAAGGGGCGTACAATAGAGTACCGGTTTTTAACAGTAAAAACTACAGTTATTGGAAAGATTGTATGCACGTGCATATCAATTCTATTGATAGAAAGGTATGGAACATTATACAAAATGGTCCTATTGAAATCACTATGATCAATGCGGATAACGTTGTTGTGCCTAAGCCGAAAGCACAATGGAATGAAGAAGATGAGAAAAAGTATAACTACGATTGGAAAGCTAGAAATATTCTCATATCCTCTTTAGGAGTTGATGAATATTATAGAGTTTCACATTGTACTACTGCTAATGCTATGTGGGACGCATTGTAAGTTGCCCATGAGGGAACTAATGCTGTCAAACTATCTCGAATCAACACTTTGACACAAAATTTTGATCTCTTTCATATGAAGCATGGTAAAACCATTGCTGAAATGCAAAAGAGATTTACTCATTTAATCAATCGGCCAAATTCACTTGGTACACCCGTTTCCAATGATGTTGATACTAATAAAATTTTGAGGTGTCTTACTAGGGAGTGGCAACCAAAGGTCACGACCATAAAGGAAGCCAATGACCTCATGACTTTGGACATAACAACTTTATTTGGCAAGCTTGAGGAACATGATAAAGTTCTCATTAGTCTCGACCAACACGAGAAAAAGGAAAAGAAAGAGAAGGCCAAAGACACGGACAAGAAATCTATAGCTCTAAAGGCTTCTAGCTCAAATTCCTCTGCAAAAAAGAGCTAAGTGATAGTGAATCGAGTGATGATGATGAAGATACGAATGAAGATATGGGGCTATTTGTGAGACGATACAATCGTTAAATAAGGAAAAACGAAATTCAACATTCGGACAAGAATCTCATCAACTTTTGACGACAAACAAAGTCCTCTAAGAATGAAGGAAACAAGAGTGGTAAAGCAAAAGGGTCTTGCTACAATTGTGGAAAAGTCGGTCATTATAAGCCGGATTGTCCATTGATGAAGAAAGACAAGGGAAAGTAAAAGAATCATCAACAAAAGAAATCGAACAAACCTATAAGAGCTTACATTGCTTGGGAAAGTGATAGTGAGTCGTCTAGTGAAGATAGCTCAAGTGAAGAAGACGAGTCTGTCAACCTTTGTCTCTCTGCTCATCAAAAGAAGAAGAAAAAGGTAAGACATGCTAAGTATGGCCACTCTACTCTAATAAAATGTCTCATTCTAAATTATAAAATGCTTTTGATACTTTACACTATGAGGCTAAAGAAGCATTTAAACGTTTAGCTTCAAACAAACAAATTTTCTCACATTTAGAGAAAAAGATTTCTGATTCTGAAAAGGAATTAGAGGATCTTAAGAACTCTATGGTGGAAGCAACAAAAGCAAAAATTGAGGATAACAAGAGTACTTGGTTAAATTGGGGTTGTGAAACTTGTCACATTTGGAAAAAAGAAGTGAGAACTCTAAAAGCCAAATTAGACAAGGCTTTAGAACCTAAAGTCACTTTTGCTATTGATCGATCACATTTTAGAAAAAGCATGAATAATCCTTATAAGAAATACACTTATGTGATTAGAGATCAAGTTAGCAAAAGTAACACCAATGTTAACCTTACTTGCTTGTATTGTTGCAAGAGGGGTCATACCATTGCCAAATGCCGCTTTAGGAGATTCTTAGTTCCTAAAGGAATTTTCCAATGGTTTCCCAAATGCAACCAAAGATTCACTCACACCCAAGGACCCAATAAAAATTGGTTACCTATTTCCCTTATTTGATTGTGTAGGTAAAATGTCTTGAGTCTACGGAGAGAAGATGGGTTCTCGATAGTGGATGCTCAAGACACATGACGGGAGACATTTCTATATTCATTGACTTTGTGGAAAAGAAGATAGGATTTGTGACCTACGGGGAGAACAAAATGGGGGCAGTACTCAGAAAAGGTAGTGTAGGTAATCCTTCTTCTACTACTATCTCAGATTTGCTATTAGTTGAGGGTCTTAAATGCATTGGCATTAGTCAATTATACGACAAAGGTTATAAAGTTTCATTTTCAAAAGATTGCTGCATAATTAAAAATAATGATAAGAAGGATGACGTTTTTAAAGGCCTGAGGGTTAACAATGTCTATATGCTTGACTTGAGTGAAGTATCGTTGAGTAGCACTAAATGTCTTGTCACCATGAGTGAAGATTCATGGCTATGGCATAGACGTTTAACGCATGTCAACTTCGATTTGCTAAATAAAGTAGTCTCTAAGGATCTAGTAGTCGGCTTACCCAAAATCAAATTTTCAAAAGCTCACTTATGTGATGCATGCCAAATGGGGAAGCAAACAAGGATCTCGTTTAAATCTAAAAATATTGTTTCAACAACGAGACCCCTTGAACTCCTCCATATGGACCTTTTTGGACCATCTAGGATTAAAAGCTTGGGTGGTAACTATTATGGTTTTGTGATTATGGACTACTACTCTAGGTTTTGTTGGACTATTTTCTGAGCAAGCAAGAGTGATACTTTTTCAGCTTTTGAGAAGTTTGCCAAGCTCTCTCAAAACAAATTGAATACAAACATTGTAACAATCTGAAGCGATCATGGAGGTGAATTTGAAAACCACCTCTTTGAAGAATTTTGTGATAAGCATGGCATTGATCATAATTTTTCTGCACCACGTACTCCTCAACAAAATGGAGTAGTGGAACGTAAAAATCAAATTTTGGAAGAATTAGGAAGAACTATGATCAATGATAATGGTCTTCCTAAATACTTTTGGGCCGATGCCATTAGTACGCCTTGTTATGTTTTGAATAGGGTGCTTATCCGTCCAATTCTTAACAAAACTCCGTATGAGCTATGGAAAGGAAGGAAGTCTAACGTATCACATCTTCACGTTTTTTGTTGTAAATGCTTTGTGTTGAATAATGGTAAGGAGAACCTTGGTAAGTTTGATTCAAAGACCGATGAAGGTATCTTTCTTGGATACTCTTAAAATAGTAAGGCATATAGGATATACAATAAAAGGTTACTTACTGTTGAAGAATCTATACATGTTACTTTTGATGAATTTTATCCAAAAAATGTCGGAAAAGGTATTTCTTTTCATGGTGCAGGTGTATCTTCAAAAGACATACTCAAGGACACTGAAAAGGGGACTGATAAACCTGAATTGGTGAAAGTTGAGAAGGAGGAAGATCACCATCCTGAAAAGATTAAGGAGGATCATCTAATTAGAAAAGATGACCTTCCTCTAGCTTAGAAATCCTCTAAGAATCATCCCATCGACAACATACTCGGTGACATATCAAAGGGAGTAACTACGAGATCCAAGCTAAGTAACTTTTTGTTATCACTTTGCTTTCGTCTCTCAGATTGAGCCTAAAAACTCTAAAGAGGCCTTACTCGATGAACATTGATTTTTATCAATGAAAGAGGAATTAAATCAATTTAAAAGAAATGAGGTTTAGGACCTTGTCCCCCCTCCGCGAGGCCATCGAGTAATTGGCACCAAATGGGTGTTTAGGTACAAGCTTGACGAAAACGGAGTTATAACAAGGAATAAAGCGCGCTTAGTGGCGCAAGGCTATAACCAAGAGGAGGGCATAGACTATGAGGAAACTTATGCTCTTGTTGCCCGATTTGAGGCTATACGTCTTTTTCTTGCCTACGCATGTTCTAAAAATTTCAAATTATTTCAAATGGATGTAAAGAGTGTTTTTCTAAACAGATACATTAATGAAGTGGTCTATGTATCTCAACCTCCTGGTTTTGAATCTCATGAGTATCCTAATCGTGTTTATAAGCTTAAACGTGCTTTATACGGTCTCAAACTAGCCTCTGGGCTTGGTATGAGCGTCTTAGCAAATTTTTACTAGACCAAGGATACTCAAGAGGGAAGGTTGATATAACCCTCTTTATTAAGCGTCAAGTAAAACACTCCATTTTAGTACAAGTTTATGTAGATGATATAATATTTGGATCTACTAACATGGATTTGGTCAAGGAATTCTCTAAGTTAATGTAGGGTGAGTTTAAGATGAGCATGATGGGGGAGCTAAACTACTTCCTCGGACTTCAAATCAAACAACTCAAAGAAGGAACGTGCGTGAGCCAAACGAAGTATTGCTATGAGCTCCTCAAGTGCTTCGATATAGCTAACTTTAAAGCAATTGACACTCCAATGCCTACATGCATAAATTTGGATCGAGATGAGAATGGTAAGGTCGTTGATGTAAAGAAATATAGAGGTATGATAGGTTCTCTTATCTATCTTACCGCATCTCGACCGGATATCATGTTTAGTGTATGTATGTGTGCTAGATATCAATCATGTCCCAAGGAATCACATTTAAATGCCATCAAGCACATACTTAGATACCTATGTGGTACTCCAAAGTATGGACTTTGGTTTTCCAAGGGAAAAGATTGCACTTTGGTTGGCTATTCTGATTCTGACTTTGCCGGATACAAATCGGATAGGAAGAGCACTAGTGGCACTTATCATTTCTTCTCAAATTCCTTAGTGAGTTGGCATAGCAAAAAGCAAGTTTTCGTTGCTTTGTCAACAGCCGAGGAGGAATACGTTGCGGCTGGTAGTTGTTGTGCCCAAATCTTGAGGCTCAAGCAACAATTACTCGACTTCAATGTTAAACTTAAACTTATCCCCATTTTGAGTGACAATACAAGCGCCATTAACTTAACCAAAAATTCAGTACTACATTCACGCACGAAACATATTGAAATTCGCCATCATTTCCTTAGGGATCATGTAGAGAAAGGTGACGTCATATTCGAACATGTTGATAGCAAGAATCAACTTGCCAATATTTTCACAAAACCACTTGCGACATAACCCTTCTTTAACAACCGTAGGGAACTTGGTGTTCTCGATATCTCGGATCGTGTTTAAAATTAAATGGTTGTATGCTCGATATCTATGTTTGTCTATACTTTGATTAATTACAATGAAAAGATCAAGCTATGTGAGGGCATTCACCACTCATCTTCATTGGAGGTAATATCGTTCCTATCTATTTGACTTATCTTGATCATATATATATATATATATATATATATATATATATATATATATATATATATATATATATATTTGTAAGTGTACTATGATTAGTGTTATATTGATGCTTATTTGATTGTTTAGATCCAATTTTAATCCATTTTTAAGTTTCAAATATGTGTGGGCTTGTTATTTATCTTTGTGTGATGCATACATAACATGATTCTTTTCCTTTTTCCATGTTTGCACTGCATGCGTCGACTCCAACAGGGCATAGGTCAACTCATGTTCTTCCACTTTTTACAATGTTCGATTTGGGTCTGTATGCGTCGACCCTGTGAGGGCAAGGTGCCTCTCATTTGAGCTTTATTTTAATGATGTCAAAATATATATTAGCTAGTAGTTTATAATTTGGACGGTGTCATCTCATTGGTGTCGGCATTCCAATTTAGGATTGCATAATCATGCGTCTAAATACATGGTGTAGTCTTGCATATTCATTAAGTATGGGTGATCATGATATTAGTATCAGGAATACATAAACTGTGTTTATATAGATAAAACTGTGTCAAAAAATCAATTTTTGCATATTTTTGAAACTTGAGTCAACCTAAGCTGAGGTCTGGTCGACTCACAATGTGTTGGCAATGTGTGTGTCTCGCTCGGGTAAGCGCACGCCTACCCTGCGGTCGACGCACGCTTCTGGAATTTTAGATTGTGCATTTTTCCCATCCATGCATCGACGCATGGTCCCTGTAGCGGTCGACGCATGGTCTTCCAACATGCGCAGATTGCTCCACGCGCTGACCCTCTTCAAGGAGTGGTCGACCGCTCGCTGTAAGTGATCAATTTTTCTGTTTTTCTCTTTGTTCAAAATGTTGTTATTATTTTCTATTGGTCTTTGCATCATATATATAGATGGTTCCTCATTGTTTACAATAATGAACAAGAACAAGTGAAAGAAATACATTGAAACTTTTTCTCTCATCACTTTTATCTTCATCTTGCACCTTTCTCAACAAATACACATAATCATTTTTGTTGATTTTCTACATCATGAAGTGATAACGTCCAAAGCATAGAGTTGTATCTTGGTTTGGGGGGTGAGTGTTTCAGTGGGTTTGTTCTTGAATAAAACCTCTAGGGTTTTGTCCTCCAAGATCAATTGGATTTGGGGGTTTTTAGATCAGATCTTGTGTACATTGAATTCAGCCGAGCGAAGGTGATCGAAGAACAGAGGGTTTTGTCGATCTAGTAGCGTTAACTAGAGGATTGTACAACAAGGTTTGAGGATCAAACTATGTGTGGATCAGAATCAGCCGAATGATGATTGAAGACCTGTGTGTTCTTGCAATCTAGTAACGGTAAACGGAGGTTTTTCCAACAAGTTTGAGGCACTTGATTCGACTCGAATCAAGGGAAGAGAAGACAAAGTATCTGCATCAATGAAGTTTCTTGAGTGTGGGATAGCTAAGTTTTCTCTTGTAAAAACATTTGCAAATAAGTTATAGATATCTCAATTCTAGTTTTTAGAATTGGGGGAAGACGTACCCGAAGCGAGGATGAAAGGGGAACTGCCTAAACAGACCTGGTGTCGTTTCCTTTTCCTTATCTCATTTATATTTCGAACTATTTACGCTTGTAATCGTTCAATTAATCGATAAAAATTTTGGTATAGTTTTGTGCAGAAAATTAATTTGAAAACCATTGCACAATCATTTTGGATTGTGCTTAGTGAAAATTCTGCATCAACTATCATAGAAGGTTTAGCTTGGAGTTTTACGCACTCCAAGTGCTCGATAGATTGAACGCATACAAGGTGTTTGATATATTATCAAGTTTGGTTTAATTTTTTACTGCTCATTGGAGATTCCACCTCATTAAGTGCTTTTGGAAAATTGATTAATTGTTAAGTTGCGATTCTAATTTTTCTCTTCGAGCCTTTCGTTCCATTTAGCTTACGTATATCCGATCCTCTCAGTAAATCAGTTCGTGTAGACGAATTATCCTCGGCTGCTTCCGCAAAATAATTTTAAAAAGAAAATTTTAGCGCCGACTCGCATTTAAAAAGAAGTGATATATTCAACCCCCCCCCCCCCCTTCTAGATCAATTGCCTTCGTCTAACAAGTGGTATCAGGAGCACCGGTTAATTCTAGTGCTTCAAGTATAACTTTTTAGAAAATGGCAAACAAACCAAAAGGGGCTTATAATAGAGCACCTGTTTTTAATGGTGATAATTATAGTTACTGGAAGGATTGTATGCGCGTTCACATCAATTCTATTGATAGGAAGGTATGAAGCATTATCCAAAATGGTTCAATAGAAATAACCATGACCAATGCGAATAACGTGGTAGTACCTAAGCCTGAAGCACAATGGAATGAAGAAGACGAGAAAAAGTACAACTACGATTGGAAGGCTAGAAATATTTTGATCTCCTTATTGGGAGTTGACGAATATTATAGAGTTTCACATTGTACGAGTGCTAAAGCTATGTGGGACGCGTTACAAGTTGCCCATGAGGGTACTAACGACGTCAAGCTAGCTAGAATCAATGCATTGACTCAAGAGTTCGACCTCTTTCACATAAAGCAAGGGGAAACCATTGCTGACATGCAAAAGAGGTTCACTCATTTAATCAATAGACTTCATTCACTTGGTAGGCCAATTTCCAATGAGGTTGCTACTAACAAAATCTTAAGGTGTTTGACTAGGGATTGGCAACCTAAGGTGGCTGCCATCAAAAAAGCCAACGACCTAATGCCGTTAGACATCACAATGTTGTTTGGGAAGCTCGAGGAACATGAGCAAATGCTCATAAGCTTAGACCAATTTGAGAAAAAAGAGAAGAAGGAAAAGAGAAAGACCAAGGAAGCGGAAAAGAAGTCGATAGCTCTAAAGACTTCTAGTTCAAAGTCCTCCGCATACGAGCTGAGCGAGAGTGAATCCAGTATTGACGAGGAAGAGGATTCGAATGAAGACATGGGATTATTTGTGAAGCGATACAATCGCTATATCAAGAAAAATGGTATCCAACATTCGGAGAAAAACCTTGTCAACTTTCGTAAACAATCAAAGTCTTCCAAGAATGAAGACAAAAAGAGTGGAAAAACTAAGGGTTCTTGCTATAACTGTGGGAAAGTCGGCCACTATAAGCCGGATTGTCCGTTGTTGAAGAAGGACAAAGGTAAGGACAAAAGTCGTCACGGGAAGAAACAATCAAAACCTAGAAGAGCCTATATCGCTTAGGAAAGCGATAGTGAATCATCTAGTGCTGAACGTTCATGTGATGAAAGAGAATCCGTCAATCTTTGCCTTTCCGCTCACCAAAGGAAAAAGAACAAAAAGGTAAGACACTCTAAGTACGATAACTCTAATTCAATGTCTTATTCTGAACTACAACGTGCGTTTGATACTCTACACCATGAGGCCAAGGAAACCTTTAAACGGTTAGCTTCTAATAAACAAATATTTTTCTCATTTGGAGCAAAAGATCTCCAATTCCGAAAAGGAATTAGAGGCTCTCAAAAAGTCCATGATGGAAGTAACAAAGGTAGATGTTGTGGAAGATAAAAGTAAGTGGTTAAATTTTGGTTGCGATACTTGTCACATTTGGCATAAAGAGGTTAGAACTCTTAAGGCCAAGCTTGACAAGGCTTTAGAACCAAAAATGACCTTTGCTATTGATAAATCACACTTTAAGAAAAGCATGATTAATTCATATCAAAAATATACTTATGTGATTAGAAATCAACCTAGCAAAAGTGGTTCTCATGTTAACCTCACTTGCTTATATTGTTGCAAAAGGGGCCATACCATTGATAAGTGTCGCTTTAGGAGGTTTTTGGTTCCTAAAGGCGTTTATCAATGGTTGCCCAAATGCAATCTTGTTTTCCCTCACAACCAAGGACCCAATAAGAATTGGGTACCTATTTCCCTTGATTGACTATGTAGGTACAACGTCTTGAGACCACGGAATAAAGATGGGTTCTGGATAGTGGCTGCTCAAGACACCTGATAGGAGACATATCTCTTTTCATCGACTTTGTGGCAAAGAAAAAGGGGATTGTTACCTACGGAGACAACAACAAGGGACAAATACTTGGCAAAGGTAGTGTAGGTAACCCCTCATCTACTACTATCTCTGATGTGCTTCTTGTTGAGGGCCTTAAACATAACCTTTTAAGCATTAGTCAATTATGTGACAAGGACTATAAAGTATCTTTTTCCAAGGATTGTTGTATAATTGAGAATAGTGATAAAAAGGATGTGTTTAATGGTTTGAGGGTGAATAACGTCTATATGCTAAACTTGAATGAGGTATCGTTGAGTAGCGACAAGTGCTTAGTCACCATGAGTGAAGATTCATGGTTATGGCATAGACGGTTGGCGCATGTCAACTTTGATTTGCTTAATAAAATAGTTTCTAAAGACCTAGTGATCGGCTTACCCAAAATCAAATTCACAAAGGATCATTTATGTGATGCGTGTCAAATGGGGAAGCAAACAAGGATCTCGTTTAAATCTAAAAACATTGTTTCAACTACGAGACCCCTTGAGCTCCTCCATATGGACGTCTTTGGACCATCTAGGATTAAAAGCCTAGGTGGTAACTATTATGGTTTTGTGATAGTCGATGACTTTTCTCGGTTTTGTTGGACTATTTTCTTAGCAAGCAAGAGCGATACTTTTTCGGCCTTTGAAAGATTTGCCAAGTTATCCCAAAACAAATTAAACATAAACATTATATCAATTAGAAGTGATTATGGGGGTGAGTTCGAAAATCATCTTTTTGAAGCATTTAGTGAAAGCCATGGGATTGATCATAATTTTTCCGCACCACGTACCCCTCAACAAAGCGGGGTTGTGGAACGTAAAAACAGAATTTTGGAAGAATTAGGAAGGACTATGATCAATGAAAGTGGACTTCCAAAATACTTTTGGGCCGACGCCATAAGTACGGCTTGTCACGTTTTGAATAGGGTGCCCATCCGTCTTATTCTAAACAAGACACCGTATGAGCTTTTAAAAGGGAGAAACCCCAATGTATCTCACCTTCACGTTTTTTGTTGTAAGTGTTTCGTGTTGAATAATGGTAAAGAGACACTTGGTAAGTTTGATGCTAAGGCTGACGAGGGTATTTTTCTTGGATATTCTCAGTCTAGTAAGGCATATAGGGTTTACAATAAGAGGTTACTTACTGTTGAGGAGTCGGTTCATGTTACTTTTGATGAGTCTTATCCAAAAAATGTCGGAAAAGGTAGTTCTTTTCATGGTGCAGGTGTATCTTCTGAAGACATACTCAAGGACACTGATAAAGGGACTGATCAACCTGAAGCAGTGCATGTTGAGGAGGAAAAAGATCACCAACCAGTGAAGAGTGAGGACGATCATCCATCTAATAAAGATGACCTTCCTCTAGCTTGGAAGTCTTCCAAAGACCATCCCATCGACAACATTCTCGGTGACATCTCAAAGGGAGTAACAACTCGTTCCAAGCTAAGTAACTTCTGTTATTACTCCACTTTCGTTTCGCAAGTTGAGCCTAAAAACTCAAAAGAGGCCTTACTCGATGAACATTGGCTTTTGTCAATGCAAGAGGAGTTGAATCAATTTAAAAGAAATGAGGTTTGGGACCTTTTCCCTCCTCCACGAGGCCATCGAGTAATCGGCACCCGATGGGTGTTTAGGAACAGCTCGACGAAAATGGAGTTATAACTAGAAATAAAGCGCGCTTGGTTGCGCAAGGGTATAACCATGAGGAAGGCATAGACTATGAGGAAACTTATGCGCCTATTGCCCGACTCGAGGCTATACGCCTGTTGCTTGTCTATGCATGTGCAAAAAACTTTAAATTATTTCAAATGGATGTAAAAAGTACATTCCTTAACGGTTATATTAATTAAGAGGTTTATGTTGTCCAACCTCCTGGATTTTGAGTCCCATGAGTATCCCGATCACATTTACAAATTAAAACGTGTTTTGTACAGTCTCAAACAAGCCCCTAGGGAATGGTATGAGCGTCTTAGCAAATTTCTACTTGATCAAGGGTACTCTAAAGGAAAGGTTGACACAACTCTTTTCATTAAGCGTCAAGGAAAACACCAAATTTTGGTACAAGTATATGTAGATGATATTATATTTGGTTCTACTAACACCAATATGGTTAAGGAGTTTTTTAAGTTAATGGAGGGAGAGTTCGAGATGAGCATGATGGGGGAGCTTAACTATTTTCTCAGATTGAAAATCAAGCAACTTGATGAAGGGATGACATTCGTGAGCTAGACGAAGTATTGCCTTGGGTTATGTAAGACCCGTAAATTTAAAATAAATAAATTATGTCTAGATTATAATATTTTCGCACATCTATAATATATTATAACCGAATATAAACTTAAATATTTTTTATACAAGTAAGTTCGAGTTAAACTAAAAATATTATGAAGATTGTTATTTCAGTAGTGGTTCACAATATAAATTATAAAAATATTCTCTCCGTCTGAACTAATTTCCGGTCTCTCTATTAAACGATAGTTTTACCCGCTTAAAATTTTAAAATAGTCTCGGTTCATAACGAAATTTTATCGATGAAATCACAAAATTATCTTCGATAGAATAATAATAATATTAATAAATTTTATTTTCTCAACCGACTTTTATTTTATAGTGTAATATAGAATAATCGGAAGAAAAGTTTTATTATCAGCAAAAATTATTTCGGACATTTTATCAGTGTCATATACCACCGGAAACTACACTAATGCGGAGAAAAATATAATAATCATTAATAGAATAATTAGAATATATATAGTAGAGATATGCAGCAGTTTAGACGTGACCGGTAATTATGATGGAGGTCGGCAACTGTTAAAAACAAAATATATAGTAATGATATTAAATAGGCCCGTGTACTCTATGATTCTGATTATATAATATCCTATTTAAACTAGTAATTAAAAGACTAGATACACTTCCTTCATCTAACATTTTACACTAGAGACTCCACACTACATTTACTTCTGACTCAGGTACATAAATAATTCTCTCCTCTAAACTTTGCTCTCTTGTTAACTTGCATACAAATAAGTCATTTCACTTACTTCTCTTCTCAAATTTTTTTCATGGTGTTAATGGTTAAATAAAATAAAAAAATTATCTATTGGTTGATTTACTATAAGAATTCCAACGTTAGGAAATGGTAAATTTTAGTTAATCTATAATTATTTTAAATATATATATATATATCTTATCAGTTTCTATTATATTTAATTTTACTTATATTTTAAAACTATTCAAGAACAACTTTTTCAGGTGTAAAATATATATATATATATATATATATATATATATATATATGTTAAATTTCAAATAAAGTAAAATAAGTGAGACAGTTTCATGACAGGAGAAATGCTAGAAAAAAAATAATATATAGTTCTTATGACAAGTAAATGTACTTGTATATGTTAAGTTAATATTATTTTAAAGTAAAAATGGAAATGAAAGAAAAAAATTTTGAAGTTTAGTACATGTTAGGAATATTACTGAACCTATTAAATTTTGAAGATTAAGTTATGAAATCATATAGACTGGTAATACAAAAATAGAATATTTATTCAAATAATAATAATAAGGGTTATTTATATGAAACCCCCCTGTCATATGAGCATGTTTCGTTTTACCCCCCACCGTTGCCATAGGCAGGTTTAGGCAACGCTTTTTTTGAAAAAACCGTTGCCAAAAGGCATGGAGGGGGGGAAAGCAAAATTCGCTAACATTACAGGGGTGAAATTCACTATTAACCCTAATAATAATAATAATAATATATAACTTAAGTTTTAAAGAAAAATTAATTAAATAGTTAAATAGAAATAATAAACCGAATGGCTACAGAGTTTTTAGTGTACGAATATATTCTATATTAGTTCGTTCTAATTTAGTTCATTTTGGATAAAGGTGCACGACCGACCGACCGACCAATTTCAAACTTCAGTTTCCCCGACCGTAGTAACCATAAGGGCATCTCTCCATTTTTAGATATTTCTTTTGATAAAAAATATATACATCATATATTTATATCTGTTCTGTAACTTATTACGTGTTTATTTTGAAAGTGACTAATTATGAAGGTGAATAGATGATATGTAAATATATTTGTGCAAAGATTTGATAAATTGTTATATATGAGATGTGGTAATGTTAACCATATGTTGAAATGTATATATGGGGAATTGTATGCTCATACATGTCATGGTTACGTGGCTACCAGAGAGGAGTCACGAGGTGCACACCGGAGAGGTGGCACGGGGTGCGTGTCCAAGAGGGAACCACCTCATCCCATTATGGATCATTGAGTCTGATTGATGGTGTAGATACTCATCACCTTAGTGGCGCTAAATCCTGATGCGATACCACGACCCTTTGCGGAGGGATTGATATTTCAGAATCATGTACATCGACATATAGACATTGCATTAGGAATGAGTCTTGATTATGCTATATGTATTATTGTTGTAAATAATTATATACATGTGTTAGAATGAGATCTCTAGCCATGTATAATGTATCCTCTATTTATGCTTGTTGCTCCGCTCTTGTATATTTGTTATTTTCGAATTGATGAACCTTTCAGTGGATGTGTGGGCGAATACGCCAATAGATTATGACGCACCCCGGACACGAGGAGATACCACCGTTGAAGGTGACGGACTTCACTATCCCTGAAGACTGGACAGAGACATCCTGGGGGTTCAACCCGGCCCTAGGACAGGTCTCATATACCGGGAACATATTGGAGACCACCACTATAGCTGGCAGAGATATCAAGATCACTTACTCTCGACGAGCCCTGACCTTCCGGATCCCGACCTCCCTGATCATTTCCAGTTTCCTCTCAGGGGAAATAGATCGTTTTAGTTTGTTAACCTCCCTCTCACCCCCACCTATACCCTCGTATGCCTCAACCAGGGGAGGGGAGCCCTTCTTTCATGATTTATCTACGCCTCCCTTAGATTTAGGTATGTCTATAGGACCATACTCGACGTTTACTTGTGACATCTTCACCGTAAAGGAACTCCCTCTCATTGACCCAGTATGCGTGTCGTCATTAGAACCAGTCCTAGTTGAGGTAGGGGACGACGACACTGAGGATCCCTCCGAGCACGACTTTGAGAGCGGAGATAACGAGGATGGTTCGGATCACACCTTGTTAAGTGTGTGTAGTGGTTTGTGTGGAGTTGGGCCAGGTGGTTATTGTGGTTGTCGTTAGGCTTAGTTTTAGGGCGTGGAGTGTGTGGCTGATAGGAGTATTCTAGTATTAGATGGCGTGCACCATATGACTTTCATTGCATGGTTATAAATTTTCTCCTTGGGGCAGCTCTCCTGTGTGAGTGTCTGCCGAGGACTTTTATTCTATTGCTTTTGGATTGTATTATGACTTATCTACACTTCCTATCCTTTGACGCGTGGTCGTCTGTTTGTATAGTATATCTATGTAAGAAAATGGTTAAGCTAATCTCTTTTATAAAACATGTTGAGCTCTCGAAACATTACTAACTATAAATTATTACGGTATTGTTTTAAAAAGAAAAAAAGACACTATTTTCATACAAAGGAAACCTTTAAATAAGTTATTGATGAAATTAGTACCTTTTGAAAATACACTCTCGCTATTAAAAATCGGGGTGTTACATTGTGGTATCAGAGCCTAGGTTAATCTTCTGGAGGGGATTGTGAGTTTAATGTTCTAAGCTGACTATACAAACCATCAGGTGGATCAAATGGCCCAAGCTATAGCTAATATGGCAACTGCTGTCACCGCCCAAATTGCCGCTAAGAACCTTTGAGATTTGGAGAAGCGGGACAGAGAAATACGAGTTGGGGAATCAAAAGGATTGATTGATTTCCGTCGTCACGATCCACCTAAATTCCATGGGGATGTTACTCCCGAGAAGGCTAATTTATGGCTACAAGAGATTGAGAAGATCTTTGAGGTAATCAATTTTCCTCCAGGCGCAAAGGTGTTATATGCCATGTATCTTCTCTTAGGCGATGCAGAGTATTGGTGGAGAAGCAGTAGATTGATGATGGAGGGCGCAAGGACCAAATTAGGAGACGATTTTCTAAAACTTCGACAAGGGGCCATGACTGTAGGTGAGTACGCCGCCAAATTTGAAACCTTATCCAGGTATTTTCGATTCTTAAAGGAAGGAGTAGATGAAAGTTACATATGTCACCGTTTTCAAGAAGGACTCAAGTACGAACTGCAAGACTCTGTGGTACCATTAGGGATACAACGCTTTTAACCACTAGTGGAAAAATGCAGAGAGGTGGAGGACATGAAAAATAATAGGGCAAATTGCGGGGCAGTCCAGAACTCTAGAGGACCTAATCGTTCAAATTTTCAGAATCATGGACGTAATAAACAACATGCAAGGCCATACCAGCTACCACACTATAATAATCGAGGACCTCAGCGAACAGAAAACCATAACACCAGAGGAGGAGGAACTCAAGCTTCCCCAGGGGTGCGCTGTTACCAGTGTGGAGAAGGAGGGCATTATGCGAATGAATGTCCTAATAAAGGTCCAACATGCTTTAAATGCAACAAAAGGGGGCATATGGCAAAAGATTGCATGGGCTCCAAAGGCAGAGTTAACTGTTAATACTGCCAAAACCGTCCGAACATCAGCTAAAGGACGGGTGTATTGCATGAGTGCAGAAGGAGGGTCTCAATCAAACAACTTGATTCAGGGGAACTGTGAAATTGGTGGTACAATTTTAACTTCACTTTTTGATTCTGGAGCAACGCATTCATTCATATCTAAGGATTGTGTTGATAGATTGAAAATGGTAGTAACCCCACTACCTTTTGACTTGGTAGTGTCTACCCCTTCCAAGGTCCTAACTGTGAACATTGCATGTTTATTATGTAAAGTAGTCGTTCAAAAGAGAGAATTTCTAGTTAATCTAATATGTTTACCCCTATAATATCTCGAGATTATTCTCGGAATAGATTGGATGTCCTTCCATTATGTTATGTTAGATTGTGCTCGAAAATTGGTTATTTTGCCTGAGCCGGGGGTTGTTAGATACCTATCAGCTAACCAACTCAAAGGTTCTCTAAAGAATGGAGCCTTTGACCTTTCAATACTTGCTAGTGCGGAGGTGGTTGCGGAATTCAAGCTTGAAGACATGTTAGTTACTCAAGACTTTCAGGATGTGTTTCCCAATGAGATTCCCGGTTTACCACCTGTAAGAGACATTGAATTCTTCATTGACTTACACCCAGGAACTGGACCCATTTCCATTGCACCATATCGGATGGCGCCAACAGAACTCCAAGAGCTTAAGGAAAAATTGGAAGACTTGCTGGAAAAAGGATTCATTAGGCAAAGTGTTTCCCCATGGGGAACTCCAGTACTTTTAGTAAAGAAGAAGGATGGGCGTTCTCGGCTATGTGTGGACTACAGGCAACTTAACAAGGCGACCGTGAAGAATTGATATCCCTTACCTCGTATTGATGACTTGATGGATCAACTTAAAGGAGCATCCATATTTTTTAAGATTGATCTGAAGTCCGATTATCATCAGATTTGGGTAAGAGAAGAAGACATACCAAAGACTGCATTCAGGACTCGTTACGGCCATTATGAGTACCTAGTCATGCCATTTAGAGTGACTAATGCGCCTGCTATTTTCATGGATTACATGAATCGAATTTTCCACCCATTTCTGGATAAATTTGTGGTTGTCTTTATTGACGATATTTTGGTTTACTCCCTAAGTAAAACAGAACACGAAGAACATCTACGTCAAGTGCTACAAGTTCTGCGTGAAAATAAGTTGTATGCTAACCCATCCAAATGTGAATTTTGGCTAGAAAAAGTAAATTTCTTGGGATATGTCATATCAAAGGAAGGCATTGTTGTCGATCCAGCAAAAATTGAGACTGTGCTCACATGGAAACAGCCTCAGACAATCACTGACATAAGGAATTTCGTAGGATTAGCCGGATACTATCAAAGATTCATTGAAGGATTCGCAAAGATAGTAGCTTCATTGACTCAACTAACTCGAAAGGATCAACCTTTTGCTTGGACTGAGAAATATGAAGCTAATTTTCAATTATAAAAGAAGAAACTTACGACGTCGCCAATATTAATTATGCCACAACCTGAGGAGCCATACGAAGTTTATTGTGATGTGTCTCATCAAGGATTAGGATGTGTATTGATGCAGCAGCGGAAGGTCGTAGCATATGCTTTGAGACAATTGAAGATTCACGAGAGAAATTATCCTACCCATGACTTGGAGCTTGCAGCAGTAGTCTTTGCACTAAAGATTTGGCGTCATTATCTCGATGGATGTACGTTCACGATATTCAGCGACCACAAGAGTTTGAAGTACTTGTTTGATCAGAAGGAATTGAACATGAGACAAAGGAGATGGATGGAAACCTTGAAGGACTACGATTTCACATTACAATATCACCCAGGAAAAGCAAACGTCGTGGCAGATGCGTTGAGTAGGAAGGGTGTCCTTGCGACAACATCATTGATGGCCAAACAGCAAGAAATATGGGAAACATTTAGGGACATGCACCTAGATATAGAGTTGGGACTAGGAA
Organism: Lathyrus tuberosus; assembly: GCA_022829125.1. Lineage (NCBI taxonomy): Eukaryota > Viridiplantae > Streptophyta > Magnoliopsida > Fabales > Fabaceae > Lathyrus > Lathyrus tuberosus. The sequence continues at coordinate 8,661,618 of JALAZF010000263.1, read as the reverse complement.
CTCTACAATGTAAAATGATCAGAATTTCTAATGAACTTTTGGAAGACATTCGAAACTGTCAAGACAATCCACTCGTAGAAGGGAAAAGGGAATTGATGGTACAAAGAAAGGCACCCGGTTTTAAAATAGGACCAGATAATATCTTAAGGTGCAACGAACGAATTTGTGTACCCGATGTTGCAGAGATAAGGAAACTAATTTTAGAGGAGGCCCACAAGAGCAAATTAAGCATTCACCCTAGAGCAACAAAAATGTATAAGGATTTGAGGCAAAACTATTGGTGGCCAGGAATGAAGAATGAGGTGGCAGATTACGTAGCATCATGTTTGACTTGCCAAAAAGCAAAGATAGAACACCAAAGGCCAGCAGGAATGTTGCAAACCTTAGATGTTCCTGAATGGAAGTGGGATAGTATTTCAATGGATTTTATCACTGGATTACCTAAAACTCGAAGGATGCATGACTTAATTTGGGTAATTGTCGATCGTCTGTCCAAGTCTTCTCATTTCTTACCTGTAAGAACGACCTATAATGTGGCCAAGTTAACAGAAATTTACATTTCTGAGATTGTTAGACTACATGGGGTACCTTCTAGCATTGTGTCAGACCAAGACCCAAAGTTCACATCACATTTTTTGGGTTCGTTACACGAAGCACTTGGGACAAAACTGAGACTAAGTTCGGCATATCATCCACAAACAGATGGGCAGACGGAACGAACGAATCATTCATTGGAGGATTTGTTTTGGGCATGTGTACTGGATGATCGAGGGAGTTGAGACGATATACTACCACTAATCGAATTCACCTACAACAACAGTTTCCATACTAGTATCGGAATGACTCCATTTGAGGCGTTATATGGACGAAAATGTCAGACGCCAGTATGTTGGTATCAAGATGGTGAAAGTATGATTGTAGGTTCGAAAATGGTTCAACAAACTACAGAGAAGGTTAAAAGCATTAGGGAAAAGATGAAGGCTTCCCAAGATCGTCAAAAAAGCTACGCTGGCAAAAGACGTAGACCATTGGATTTCGAAGAAGAAGACCACGTGTTTCTCCGTGTCACACCCACCACAGGGGTGGGGAGGGCGATCAAAACACGGAAGTTAACTCCAAAGTTTATTGGACCCTATCAAATAACTTCAAAAATTGGACCAGTGGCTTACCAAATTGCATTACCTCCCTTTCTACCTCAGATACATGATGTGTTACATGTATCACAACGACGAAAATACATTCCGGACCCATCTCACGTAATCAAATCAGACACCATTCAGCTTAAAGACAATCTGTCATTTGAAGTGATACCCGTTAGGATAGAGGATAGAAAAATGAAACTGTGGAGAAATAAGGAAATTCCATTGGTAAAAATAATTTGGAACCAAGCCACTGGTGATGCAACTTGGGAACTTGAGAGTGCAATCCGAGAGAAATACCCGAATTTGTTTACAGACACATAGTTTCGAGGACGAAACTCTTTTAAGGGGGGATGTATTGTAAGACCCGTAAATTTAAAATAAATAAATTATGTCTAGATTATAATATTTTCGCACATCTATAATATATTATAAACGAATATAAACTTAAATAATTTTTATACAAGTAAGTTCGAGTTAAACTAAAAATATTATGAAGATTGTTATTTCAGTAGTGGTTCACAATATAAATTATAAAAATATTCTCTCTGTCTGAACTAATTTCCGGTCTCTCTATTAAACGATAGTTTTACCCACTTAAAATTTTAAAATAGTCTCGGTTCATAACGAAATTTTATCGATGAAATCACAAAATTATTTTCGATAGAATAATAATAATGTTAATAAATTTTATTTTCTCGACCGACTTTTATTTTATAGTGTAATATAGAATAATCGGAAGAAATGTTTTATTATCAGCAAAAATTATTTCGGTCATTTTATCAGTGTCATATAACACCGAAAACTACAATAATGCGGAGAAAAATGTAATAATCATTAATAGAATAATTAGAATATATCTAGTAGAGATATGCAGCAGTTTAGACGTAACCGGTAATTATGATGGAGGTCGGCAACGGTTAAAAACAAAATATATAGTAATGATATTAAGTAGGCATGTGTACTCTATGATTCTCATTATATGATATCCTATTTAAACTAGTAATTAAAAAACTCGATACACTTCCTTCATCTAACATTTTACATTATATTTACTTTTGACTCAGGTACATAAATAATTCTCTTCTCTAAACTTTGCTCTCTTGTTAACTTGCATACAAATAAGTCCTTTCACTTACTTCTCTTCTTAAAAAAATTTCATGGTGTTAATGGTTAAATAAAATAAAAAAATTATTTATTGGTTGATTTACTATAAGAATTCCAACGTTAGGAAATGGTAAATTTTAGTTAATCTATAATTATTTTAAATATAAATATATATATATATATATATATATATATATATATATATATATATATATATATATATATATATATATATATATATATATATATATATATATATCTTATCAGTTTCTATTATATTTAATTTTACTTATATTTTAAAATTATTCAAGAACAACTTTTTCTGGTATATATATATATATATATATATATATATATATATATATATATATATATATATATATATATTAAACTTCAAATAAAGTAAAATAAGTGAGATAGTTTCATGACAGTAGAAATGCTAGAAAAAAAATAATATATAATTCTTATGACAAGTAAATGTACTTGTATATGTTAAGTTAATATTATTTTAAAGTAAAAATGGAAATGAAAGAAAAAAATTTTGAAGTTTAGTACGTGTTAGGAATATTATTGAACCTATTAAATTTTGAAGATTAAGTTATGAAATCATATAGACTAGTAATACAACAATAGAATATTTATTAAAAAATAATAATAATAATAAATAATATATAACTTAAGTTTTAAAGAAAAATTAATTAAATAGTTAAATAGAAATAATAAACCGAATGGCTACAGAGTTTTCAGTGTACGAATATATTCTATATTAGTTCGTTCTAATTTAGTTCATTTTGGATAAAGGTGCACGACCGACCGACCGACTAATTTCAAACTTCAGTTTCCCCGTCCGTAGTAACCGTAAGGGCATCTCCCCATTTTTAGATATTTCTTTTGATAAAAAATATATACATCATATATTTATATCTGTTCTGTAACTTATTACGTGTTTATTTTGAAAGTGACTAATTGTGAAGGTGAATAGATGATATGTAAATATATTTGTGCAAAGATTTGATAAATTGTTATATATGAAATGTGGTAATGTTAACCATATGTTGAAATGTATATATGGGGAATTGTATGCTCATACATGTCATGGTTACGTGGCTACCGAAGAGGAGTCACGGGTGCACACCGGAGAGGTGGCACGGGGTGCGTGTCTAAGAGGGAACCACCTCATCCCGTTGTGAATCATTGAGTTTGATTAATGGTGTAGATACCCATCACCTTAGTGGCGCTAAATCCTGATGCGATACCACGACCCTTTGCGGAGGGATTGATATTTCGGAATCATGTACATCGACATATAGACATTGCATTAGGAATGAGTCTTGGTTATGCTATATGTATTATTGTTGTAAATAATTATATACATGTGTTAGAATGAGATCTCTAGCCATGTATAATGTATCCTCTATTTATGCTTGTTGCTCCGCTCTTGTATATTTGTTATTTTCGGATTGATGACCCTTTCAGTGGATGTGTGGGCGAATACGCCAATAGATTATGACGTACACCGGACACGAGGAGATACCGTCGTTGAAGGCGACGGACTTCACCTTCCCTGAAGACTGGACAGAGACATCCTGGGGGTTCAACCCGGCCCTAGGACAGGTCTCATATACTGGGAACATATTGGAGACCGCCACTGTAGCTGGCAGAGATATCAAGACCATGTACTCTCGACGAGCCCTGACCTTCCGGATCCCGACCTCCCTGATCATTTCCAGATTCCTCTTAGGGGAAATAGATCGTTTTGGTTTGTTAACCTCCCTCTCACCCGCACCTATACCCTCGTATGCCTCAGCCAGGGGAGGGGAGCCCTTCTTTCATGATTTATCTACGCCTCCCTTAGATTTAGGTATGTCTATAGGACCATACTCGACGTTTACTTGTGACATCTTCACTGTAGAGGAACTCCCTCTCATTGACCCAGTACGCGTGCCGTCATTAGAACCAGTTCTAGTTGAGGTAGGGGACGACGACACTGAGGATCCCTCTGAGCACTACTTTGAGAGCGGAGATAACGAGGATGGTTCGGATCACACCTTGTTAAGTGCGTGTAGTGGTTTGTGTGGAGCTGGGCTAGGTGGTTATTGCGGTTCTCGTTAGGCTTAGTTTTAGGGCGTGGAGTGTGTGGCTGATAGGAGTATTCTAGTATTAGATGGCGTACGCCATATGACTTTCACTGCATGGTTAGAATTTTTCTCCTTGGGGCAGCTTTCCTGTGTGAGTGTCTTCTGAGGACTTTTATTCTGTTGCTTTTGGATTGTATTATGACTTATCTACACTTCCTATCCTTTGACGCGTGGTCGTCTGTTTGTATAGTATATCTATGTAAAAAAATGGTTGAGCTAATCTCTTTTATAAAACATGTTGAGCTCTCGAAACATTACTAACTATAAATTATTGCGGTATCGTTTTAAAAAGAAAAAAAAAAGACACTATTTTCATACAAAGGAAACCTTTAAATAAGTTATTGATGAAATTAGTACCTTTTGAAAATACACTCTCGCTGTTAAAAATCGAGGTGTTACAGGTTACTCAAGCGCTTCGACATGGCTAGCTCAAAGGCGATTGACACTCCGACGCCTACATGTGTCAACTTAAGTTGAGATGAAACGGGTAAGGATGTAGATGTCAAGAGATATAGAGGTATGATTGGCTCTCTACTTTACCTTACCGCATCACGACCAGATATCATGTTTAGTGTCTGCATGTGTGCTAGGTACCAATCGTGTCCTAAGGAGTCTCATTTAAAAGTTGTAAAGCGCATACTTAGGTATCTATATGGTACTCCAAAGTATGGGCTTTAGTACTCCAAAGGAAGAGATTACTCTTTGGTTTGCTATTCTGATTCCGACTTTGCCGATTGCAAATCCGATAGGAAAATTACTAGTGGTACTTGTCACTTTTTCTCGAATTCCTTAGTGAGGTGGCATAGCAAAAAGCAAGTTTTCATTGCTTTGTCAATAGCCGAGGCGGAATACGTTGCGGCCGGTAGTTATTGCGCTCAAGTATTATAGCTTAAGCAATCATTACTCGACTACAATGTTCAACTTGAACGTATTCCTATTTTGTGTGATAATACAAGCGCCATTAACCTAACCAAAAACTCGGTATTACATTCTCGCACAAAACATATAGAAGTAAGGCATCATTTTCTTAGGGATCATGTAGAGAAATGTGATGTGGTATTTGAGCATGTTGATTCTAAGAATCAACTTGCGGACATTTTCACTAAACCTCTTGCGACGGAGCCTTTCTTTAATATCCGTAGGGAACTTGGTGTTCTCGATATCTCAGATCGAGTTTGATTATATGATTGCATGCTCTATTCCTTTGCTTGTTTTTATTTCTTTTAACTAACAATAAGTGATAAGATTAAGCTATATGTGAGGGCGTCCATCATCAATCGTCAGAGGTAATATCGTTCCCTCTTAGAAATTCTATTATTGATCAAATATGTTTGTGAATTATTATGGCCAAAATGTGGTTTAAATTGATGTTTTGTTCATGATTAAATGTATTTTTGATCCATTTTTTAGTATTGGCATGTGTATGGTGTGTTATTTATCATTACTTGTTGCATAAGTAGCTCAAAATATACATTTTTTAATGTTATGTTGGTTTGAGTCGACCAAAACATGGCATGGGTCGACTCAAGAAATGTCATTTTTCTCAAATGTGGGCGCGGGTCAGGGCACGTCGACCTATGGTCGACGCATCCCGTTAAACTTTTGAAATTGTCAAAGTTCGCTCAGCGAGAGCCGACACATGACCTGTTTCGGTCGACGAATCGCTGACGAATTCTGATTCTCCTTTCCTCGAGAAGACGTGCGTCGTTTCATGTTGAGCAAAGTGACTACATTAATATTTCTTGTTTCATTTTCCAATTGCATGTCATAAACCTTTGATTCTATTGTCTCCTCATCTCTCTCTTCTCCTCTCCTTAAAATCTCAAACCCTAAAAACCCATTGTTACAACTATCTTCAAATCCAACAAATCTTACAATCCAAGAGGTTTTCAAAGGTTTTATCTACATAAGAACCAAGGTGTTTCAGTTTACTCATCTTGATCATCAAGATTCCGTACTTTTCATCCGAGTTCACAGATTGCTCATCAATGGCTTCACAAAGAGTTATAGGAAAATGGACCTCCAGAGCTTCAACATCAAGGGTTGGTTCATCGACAATGCGGTCAAATGCTCTTTCATTACTGTCTGATGATTTATCTGAGATATTCAACAAAGATTTTCAAAACTGCTCTGTGATTAAGCAATTTGTGTATTATCCATTGAGGGTTGAAGATTATCACCTAGCTGAAATTATTGAAATCCTAAATGTTCAAAAGTTTAATGAATATCTAGAATGTGATACCAAGTATAATGAAGACTTGGTTAAGCTGTTTTACACTGGGATTTTGGGCAAGTTTGAAGGTACAGACTTTCAATATATGATTGGTGGTAAGAAGTACTCGGTCAATGCATCTGTTTGGAACAGTCTGGTTAAACTAGAAACTGCAGGTCTTCCTAAGGTAACGGATACTGTATTTGTTGACGACTATGAGTCTAAGGCTGTTTTGAACTCAATGCTATGAGACCCTTTCTCGGAGAGCATTGCGAATAGCAACCTATTTCCTAAAACTGTCACAACGGGATTGTTGAAACCAGTTGATCGTATTCTTCAATGCATTGTCGCTCACATCTTACGGCCTAAGAAAGGAGGATACTCTTGGGTCGATCAAGCTGAAGTCCATTTGATCCATCTACTGAAAAACAAAAAGCTCATTAACTGGCCGCATTACTTCAAATATCAGATGTTTGCACTTCGCGATTCTACTAGAGGTGCGGCTTTGTGTTATGCCTCATTTATTCAGTGTATCTTGAAAAAGGCTGAGGTAACGGTCCCAAGTATTCCTTATGTGACCTTTACCACTGATCAAGAGTTTACTCAGAAGACTTTGACTATGACGGGTTACTTTTGGGACTCTGAAGACGAGGAATTCAAATTCAAACACCGAGCAACATACCAAGATCTTCAGTATAATGTTCCAAATGAAGAAGAGGATGCAGAAGAGAATGTACAAGAAGGACAAACCGGTAACAACATGTAAACTGAGGTAAATACGGTGGAAGATGACAATGTTGAATGGATGGGATACTCTCCACCTCAAGATCCATATGAAAATCTCGGTTAAGGTGAATGGCAGCACACGGGATGGACCACACTTGGGTCATCCTAAGTTCCTCCAAATCATGGCTGGCAACAACATGAAGAATATGAATGGCACCATCCCAAATATTTGATTCCTACACCCACACAGCCACCGCAACAGAGTAACGAGGAAATCTTTGACATGTTACGATTAATGCAGCTTCAGCAAGAAACGTTCATGACCACACAATAAGAGAGGTATATAGCTCTCTCAAACCAACTGGAGGCACAAAATAAAAACTTCAACAGGTTTGCTACTGCTGCCATGACTCGTTTTGACAAGTTGGATACTACTGCCGAAGGTCAGACACGATGTGTGACGAATGGTATCAACACACTCAACTGGGTTGTATTGGAACTGAATGAGTGGTTGGAAGAACAGCCTCTTCCTCCACCTCAAGACCCCTATTTCAGAGGACGCGGTCACCACTTTAGGGGGAGGAGACCCTGAGAGATAGGATCATAGTTTGATGCATGTTATATCTAGTTTTTGGCTTGTATGACTTGTTATTTGTTAGCATTTTGATTATGCACTTGGTTTTCTTTTGGAATATGTTGACATTTGAACTATTTTAGAATGTATGTTGAATCAACATGTATGCATCTCTTGTGCCTTACTTATCCATCTACTTTTTGCATTATCATCATTCTATGTGAATGTTTGTTGATGTCTCTTGTTTGCAAGTTGTTAAGTGTATCCATAAGTATATGATATGTTTCTTTGACCATCGTCTTGTTCTCTTTTTGATGTTGTCAAAGGGGGAGAAGTGTTAGAGCAAGAGTTGTCTCTGCAAGTCATCTCTATGTTTTGATTATAACAATGGGTATTTGTGAAAGAACTATTTTATGTTCTAATGTGTGTTGTGTGCAGATCATAATCATAGAATATATCATATCCAACAAACACTAGCAAGATGTGCATAAATGATCATATGTGAGTTACTATGTGTAACACAAGTCACAAGAAGCAAATATGCTTCTGTATCTGATCATAATCAAATAGATCTGAGGATGCCGATATTGATGTTGCAATGCTCTTGTGGATGCTACTCTGAAAGTGGTTATGATTTTGAAGATAGTGAAGCTTCTGAAGAGATAATCTTATGGAGAACCAAAGTGCTGAAGATTCTCATGACTTAAAGTTCTGAAGGCTGAAGGCTCTGAAGACCAAGTGCAGAAAGATTCTGAATACTGAAGTGTTCTGAAGATTATGGTTCTAAAGGTCAAGTGCTGAAGACTCTGAAGACAGCATTCTGAGTGGACAAGGTTCTGAAGATTCTGAAGACTTGAAGCAGTGAAGATAACAGGTTTCAAAACAGGTGTTGAAGCTCTGAAGACAGATTCCTAATGGACAAGTTTTGAAGACTGAAGACTTGAAGATTTCTGAAGACCCTGTTAGAAAGTCTCTACTCATGCTTCAATTAATTACCATCAGAAGCCTCTGAAGATTTGAAGACAAATGTTACCGTTAGCAATGATTGTACACTGAACTAAAAGACCTATCCCATCACTTCTTCTACAGTAAAAAGAAGATATGGCAGTACAACTTTCATCATTGCATAACAAATCTTTTCAAACATCCAACGGCTCTTCAACGGCTATATTTTACTTAGCTATTTAAAGGAAAGAAGAAAGCGCTTCTTAAATTGTCGATGTGATGATAGTCGAAACGATCAGTTATCGTTGTTACACTAAACATTCAAAGTTATCACCATTAACACACGACCATTGTTGTTGAAGCTCAAAGATCATCATTCAACATAACAACAAACAATTGGAACAGAAGTTGTGATGAATAGGACAACATTCAAAATCAGTCAAGTCATCAACCAACTACATCATCTATGAAGATCAATGATTAGTAGCAAGGGAGTTGTTGCTCGAAGCTTGCTCAACAAAGAAGATGAAGAATTCTCAAGATGTTATTCAACTATCAAAGCATGTACATCTTGTTAGAATCATGTAGTTTGCAAGGAGTTGTTGCTCAGATCTTGCTAGAACACTGAGTGTTCATTTGTTCTTAAAATTAGGAGTTATCTGCTTGTTAAGAAGCATTATTGTAATCTCCAGAACAACTAATTCTATGAGAATTATGATTCCTCAAGTGATCAGTGTGATCGGAGACTTGAGAAGACAATGGCTTGGTGTCGGTGTGGAAATCCTAAAATATGGTCAATGATAGTCATATCTCAAAGAGGATCAAGTATGAATCATACTCTTCTGAGATCACTGATGGAACTCATTGAAAATCCTGGAAGAATGGTCAGTAAACATTATATCTGTGAATCAGATCCCTGAATGTTTAGCTGTGAAATCCTGATAGTAGATCTTGCGAGATTGGAGGTTAGTCACAGCTGCGGTTGTGCAGGTTGTGCAGGTTGTTAGTCACCGATTGTTGCCCGTGCATCTGTAATCTATGTTTGATTATAGTGGATTAAGTCCTTGTGTTCAAGGCGAAATCACCTTGGAAGGGTGGACTGGACTAGCTTGGAAATGGCTCAAGTGAACCAGGATATATCGTGTGTTCTTTACTCTTGCTTATGCTTTGAATTATTGTTTATGTTTCTGTATTTGCTATCAGAACCCTGCATGGCAAGTCAGAACCTTGCAACATATCTCTAATAAGCTTTCGCCTTGCAAATCTGATTCAAGCATCACTTATTCAAATTCTCCCTTTCGCTTATGCCTCATCATAGCATAATCTGAATGACGTATCGCAAAGTCAGAGTCTCTCATCACAACTCTGATTTTCTATAAGCACGAGAACGATAAGATTTCAAAAGCTATTAAATAGTTAAAACACAATTCAAACCCCCCTTTTTTGTGTCTTTCTCGCACCTTTAATTAGTATCAGAGCCTGGTTCTGTTATTGATGGATATCAAACACTTAACAGTGTCAGAAAAAGATCTAGATATGGTGTGTAGAAATACTCTGGGTAATATTTCAATCCACTTACAATTTCAGTATCAACTCAGAAGATGACTGTGTACTAAATTGTAATCAAACGGATTAACGGAGAAAATAACTGATTCTTGAAGTTTTAATGTTGCCAACTACAAGATCTTCCTTATCAAAGCCTTAAAGAAGATTGAAGAATCAGCTGATAAGATAGATTCATCAGATAAGAAGTAGTATCTGTTGAATGCCTATCATAGAAAATATGTTTGGATAAACAACGTACTTGCTCAAGATTGAATCATCAGAAAACAAGAAATCTTGTTTGCTGAAGTTTATTTCCTTATGAGTTTCTGAGATGTTTTCAAGAAATGGATTAGTCCACCCTTGATTTTCTCATTTAGAGCTCATTAAGAAATTCTTCATGTAAAGAAGAAAGATTGTTGTTCTATGATTTTGAACTTCAGAATGAAGTCTGTAGAAGAAACCTTGCAGAAAACTGAAGAAACTTCAGAAAGAGGAAATCTAGAGATTCATCAGGAATCTGATTAAGAACAAATTCTAAGTCTTGGTAGACATAACATTAACGATTAAGTTCTGTTAACTTGAGATTCTATCTCAGTTGAACTAATTGTAATTGGTCAGAATATAATCTGATATTTCTCTCAAAAGTTCATGTTGTATAAATTCTGGAATCAGAAGATGCAACAACAGAAGTCATCTACTCGAAGCCAAAAAGAATCTAAGTCACTGATGTTGTTCAGAGTGAAGAAATCAGCTGACATTCTTTTCAGAAGCAGAGTTGCTATAAATCCTTTAATGAACTAAATCCAAACGAGTTAGATCGGCATTGCAAGAACAAGATTGGCATTCAAACTATGTCATGTGTTACACACGTGTTTGATGAAAGATAGACATTCTGATAATAAAGATCAGAATCTCTGAAGGTTGCTCCCAGAAGTCAGATGAAAGGCTCCAAAAAGGAAAAAGGGGAAAATCATATGAAGAGAAGATTGAGTCTAGAGATCCGAGTTCAGATGACATCGATATTCTTTAACGACAGATTACAACGTTAGATCACTCAGAAGGAAGCTGAAGCTGAAAGATGATGATCAGAAGCTCAGAATCAGAATGGAAAGCACTTAGATAAAGAATCTCTATAAAGAAATTCAGATTTCACAAGGGTATGATTCACTCCATCTATGACTTATTAAATTTTCTGATAAATATACTTCTACTAATTAAAAATGTCTTAAGAAGTCTATAGTATAGATAGTAAGTACATGCTGTCTAATCTATAAAAGAGTCATGATGTTCTCTATCACTGAAAAGTCTTGTCATTTAATAAGTACTTGATCTAGGTCATCCTATAGTACTGTACACCTCTATCTTAGTGGAATAATTGTACTGTCTGGTTAAGTAAGATTTCGTTGAAATCGGACGTGGAGAAATAGAATCGTCATTTAAACTAAGAATCATGTGTGTCTGTCACAGTCATCTGAAGATACCTTAGGATAGATGTATCCTGGATCAGATGGAAATCCTCTAGTTTTTCAGATTCTGAGGATTTGTACGTAATAGGATATCAAATGTGTGTAACCCTGGTTATACATTAATTCTTTTCATCTACTAACCAAGTGTAATTATGTCGAAGTTTACTTCCACGTCTATGTATTTAACTGACTAGTGAGTCGAGTCATATAAGCAATATATCCTTATGGTTCCACTCAGTGTTAATAAATTTCAAAAGTCACGTATATTTATGCATTTATTGTTAATTCTTAAAAAAGTAAATAAAGAAATAATATGTGTGATCCGTTGGCTATCCTTAGATTAAGAGACTGCTACACGATGTGCTTATCCCTGTTAGTATCTCTGTCTCCTACTCCATCCATACCTACCCTAGTGTCTAGATAGTAATGAATTGGTCTTTTCAAGCCACCTTAAGTCATTAACCCATACACGATTAGTCTATCTCTCCTTGCTTATTTAAATTCATATCTTATTCCTATAGTTCTTCTCTATCTCTTATTCACAACCTTCTTAAAATCCTAAAAACACCAAGAATGACTCCAAGAAACTTTCATGGCAACGATGATCTCTTAGAAGTCATTAATGAAAAATGACCAAATCCAGCGTGTGCTAGTCAAGACTTTCTTCTTGGGATTCATTCTAAAAATTGGAATGGATACTTGTCTATGTTAAGAGGTTCAATATATACAAACATCCTAAAATCATTTTGGATCAATGCCTCTTTCATTAGTGATGGTCTGTCTATCTCTTCAAACATCTATGGACTTCCAGTTTCCTTCAACTCTACAAACATTGCTGAAGCCATTGGGGTATCACAACCATTCACGATTCCATTCGATGCACTTCCAACGCTGAAATGCATTTCATGTTTGATAAAGGCTCTACTTTTGAACCTACAAATCCAGAAAAACTTCTGCCTACTGCAAGTGGATGGTTCAAATTCATTTTGACGAATCTTCGCCCTCGCAACACTAACAAAGACTTTCTGTATCATGATGATAAGCTTCTCAACATGTGTCTTCTTAAGCCAACCCCTATAGATTTGTCCCAAGTAATATTTGACCATCTTAAAGAGTCAATCCTACTCTCAAGAACTATGAACATATCGTTTATTCCCTATGGAAGAGTGTTATCTGAAGTCCTCTTCAGAGCAGGAATCGTGCAAACAATTTGCAGAGTTAGAGGCGGTCCAGACACTGCTCTTGATAGAAAATTTTGTGAAACCTTCGACATCAGATGGTTCTCATAAAATTAGATGATTGATGGTTAGAATTAGGCTTAGTTATTGATTTGTAATGGTTTATTAAGTTCATTCATCAGTGTTGTTCATACCGTGTATTTACGATTAAATTAATGAAGTATGTGTTGTCTTCTGTTCCATTTTTGAACTATCCTTCTCTCACACTTTCGATTCTTATGCTTACCTTTATGCTTACGCACTTATTAAATATGTAAGATAAATCTTTTTTAGTTTAGGCAATGTGTCTCTTTGTTTCACTCCTAGTTAATGTTTTCAAGAGGCACTCTTACACATACATTTATTGCGAATCTCTGACTCCTGTCAAGAATTAATTAGAAAATTCTATGCGTGATCGCTTGGTTTTCCCAAGATTGAGAGTTTGTTAGACTTAGTGCTCATATACGTCCCTTACCCTATCCAGTCTAATGTCTAGGATATGATGAACCTGACGTTTGGAGTCACAAGAATTTATTAACTCACTCTATTCATCGCCTATTTAAGGCACCTGGTTCACTTCTTTATCCTTCATTCCAACTCATCTCAATTAGTGTCTCTCTTTTGTATTCCCTCCAAAATGTCTACCTCACATCCAAAAACTGCTAAGAGTGAAATCTCAGAGTTAAAAGTCCTAAATGAACTTACTATGAACACCAGTTCTCTCACGACATTATGCGCTCATATGTTGGCGCTTCAAATTGCATAAATTCTAGCATACAGACAACATGAAACATCCTATGAACTTATACCATTAAACCGAGTTCAGTGAGAGTGTTATTACAAATATACCTCGTCGGAGTAATCTTACGCTTGACGTGGCAAGAGTATCGTCATTCTTGTTCCGGCGTGGCAAAAATAATGTCGTGAGCATTTGGTGTTCGACTACTCCATTTTCTCGTTCGGGATGTGATAAGTGCAAATTGTACCTATTTTTGTATATAAGTTTTTTTGCACTTATCCTTACTTTGTGTTAAAATTGGTTGAATAAACCCCACTTTGTGTGTAAATACGTTTACTTTACGTTTTCGTGTGTATAGTGCGTTACCGTGTAAATATCATTGAGTTTAATCGATTTTCATTTATTTTTGTAGGTGTTCCAGCAATGGGATTTTTCCATATTCATAAAGAGCATTGAATAAGCTTTCCAACGCTTCAAACCGTGCGTCAATCGGAGTTACGGTTCAAGAGTTATGAAGAAAACAAATTCTGGTTTTCTGTCATGTTCGCTGGGCGAACCCCCGTAGCGAGCACTCGCTAGCTTGTTCGCTAGGCGAACCGGGGCGAACAAAAAGTTCCAGAATCATGAAAAAACTCAACTTTAAGGCGGTTTACGTTCGCCTAGCGAACGGGGGCTCGCTAGGCGAACCTGGAAAGTCAGTTTTGCCCATTTAAGCCATTTTTCATCATTTTTTATGTTATGTTTTTGGGGGAACTTTCTCCCAACTTCATCAAACATGTTTTAAGAGTAGATTAGCTTAGAAACAACATTGGATGATGCATCTTGATGATTCGGAGTCGAATTTGCTTCGATCGACTTTGACACACCGTGAGAAGTTTGTTTTTCTCCTTTCTTCTTTTTGTGTTCTCTTTTGTTGATGTTTGGTATGTAAATCTCTTGATACCTATTGTATTTCATCTAATCTATGTTTATGAATATGTTTTGATTCTCTATTGATTGTTTGTCTTTGATTGATTATTTGTGGGTCGTGACAAAACCTATATCGAATCGTTAATCTTAGATTTTCATCTGTCAATGAGCAAGCTTTTGACAGGGGTTTGTGAATTGATATTCATTGTATCTTTTGTTGTATTGTGTTGATTAAGTAGCATGGGTAGCATGAGTAGGATCGATACGGTATTGCGAGGACGCGTGACAATAGCGATGAAGAACGGCGTTCGTATACAGTTGGTAAATTAGTTGAATGCAGGGTTAATCATGTGTTTGTATTCTGATCAGGGCTTTGTATATGAATTACTCGTGAGTTTGACATGGATGTTATAGTAATATCGGTTTTGTCTGAACTCTAGAGATAGATTTAGACTTAACACTTGCGTGAGTATCAGTTCTTACTTCTCTGTGTTGTTGAGTTGCGTGAGACATCACCAATGAGACAATACCGTTGTTCTCTCGATGTTGCGTTAGACATAACCTCTGTTGTAAGTGATATGTGAGGATATTAGACGAATGAGTGATTTGTGTATGAAATGGTCGGAAGAATGCATGTGTTATTGAGTGATCTCTATTGAGTTTCTTTCCTCCGAAGAATGTGTTATTGTTATTTACTTGCTTTTTGTTCCTTTAATTTTCCGCATTTTCTTTTGGTTCGCTTTAAACCAGAACTTTTGATTCATGAGCTTAGAAATATAGAAACCGTTGAATGGCATTCTTTCCCTCGCACTGATCCCTGTGGAGAACGACAAAACTGGGTTACTTATATATTTTTGCTTGCTGATACTCTAGCTTCAACAAATTGATTCCCCGGCAACGGCGCCAAATAAACCCCACTTTGTGTGTAAATACGTTTACTTTACGTTTTCGTGTGTATAGTGCGTTACCGTGTAAATATCATTGAGTTTAATCGATTTTCATTTATTTTTGTAGGTGTTCCAGTAATGGGATTTTTCCATATTCATAAAGAGCATTGAATAAGCTTTCCAACGCTTCAAACCGTGCGTCAATCGGAGTTACGGTTCAAGAGTTATGAAGAAAACAAATTCTGGTTTTCTGTCATGTTCGCTGAGCGAACCCCCGTAGCGAGCACTCGCTAGCTTGTTCGCTAGGCGAACCGGGGCGAACAAAAAGTTCCAGAATCGTGAAAAAACTCAACTTTAAGGCGGTTTACGTTCGCCTAGCGAACGGGGGCTCGCTAGGCGAACCTGGAAAGTCAGTTTTGCCCATTTAAGCCATTTTTCATCATTTTTTATGTTATGTTTTTGGGGGAACTTTCTCCCAACTTCATCAAACATGTTTTAGGAGTAGATTAGCTTAGAAACAACATTGGATGATGCATCTTGATGATTCGGAGTCGAATTTGCTTCGATCGACTTTGACACGCCGTGAGATGTTTGTTTTTCTCCTTTCTTCTCTTTGTGTTCTCTTTTGTTGATGTTTGGTATGTAAATCTCTTGATACCTATTGTATTTCATCTAATCTATGTTTATGAATATGTTTTGATTCTCTATTGATTGTTTGTCTTTGATTGATTATTTGTGGGTCGTGACAAAACCTATATCGAATTGTTAATCTTAGATTTTCATCTGTCAATGAGCAAGCTTTTGACAGGGGTTTGTGAATTGATATTCATTGTATCTTTTGTTGTATTGTGTTGATTAAGTAGCATGGGTAGCATGAGTAGGATCGATACGGTATTGCGAGGACGCGTGACAATAGCGATGAAGAACGGCGTTCGTATACAGTTGGTAAATTAGTTGAATGCAGGGTTAATCATATATTTGTATTCTGATCAGGGCTTTGTATATGAATTACTCATGAGTTTGACATGGATGTTATAGTAATATCGGTTTTGTCTGAACTCTAGAGATAGATTTAGACTTAACACTTGCGTGAGTATCAGTTCTTACTTCTCTGTGTTGTTGAGTTGCGTGAGACATCACCAATGAGACAATACCGTTGTTCTCTCGATGTTGCGTTAGACATAACCTCTGTTGTGAGTGATACGTGAGGATATTAGATGAATGAGTGATTTGTGTATGAAATGGTCGGAAGAATGCATGTGTTATTGAGTGATCTCTATTGAGTTTCTTTCCTCCGAAGAATGTGTTATTGTTATTTACTTGCTTTTTGTTCCTTTAATTTTCCGCATTTTCTTTTGGTTCGCTTTAAACCAGAACTTTTGATTCATGAGCTTAGAAATATAGAAACCGTTGAATGGCATTCTTTCCCTCGCACTGATCCCTGTGGAGAACGACAAAACTGGGTTACTTATATATTTTTGCTTGCTGCTACTCTAGCTTCAACAAATTGGCGCCGTTGCCGGGGATTGGTGTGTCGATATTGAGTTGCATCGCATAGTTTCTATGTTTTTAAGCTTCGTACATAATTGTCTATATTGTATATTTACTTGTATAATGGTGCATAGTTAGTTGGGGAGAGTTTATTAGATGTCAAACATGTTATATATTTGTATGCAATACTTGGCATTTTTCATTTCTTTCCATGTGTAATGTATTGATTTTAGTGGGGAATTGTATTGTTGTGTATACATTGGAATACACGTGTGGTGCTTGTAATTTGTGTGCTAATGTGCAGGAATAGGCATGAAAGGATCAAGATTGTAAGCCACAAAGAATGGATGCAAGTTGCCAAATAAGAAAGAAGGCAACAGCAGGATTCGCTAGGCGAGTGCTGGCGAAGTCACCTGCGAAGGTTCGCTTAGCGAACGTTAGCGAGTGTGCTAGCGAGGGGGTGGCAGAAAGTATGCAAAAACCTCCGGTAGGAAAACTGGGTAAATTCGCTGGGCGAGGAATCCAGCGAATGCTCGCTGATGTGTTCGCGGGGCGAAGGTGCCAGCGAAGGGTGACAGAAACTTTCTTATTTGAAAAACTCCCAAACTTCGCTGGAGCGAAGGTTGTAGCGAAGGCTCGCGTCGCGAATGATTTGGTTCGCCTAGCGAACAAAGTTTAACAAGTGTACATACTTGTTAATAGTTATTTTCCATAAGTGATTGTATATATGTGTTTTCCATCATGGTTATGTGTGTGTACATATTTTTGTTTTTGGTTTACGTTTGCTTAAGTGTTGCAGATTTTATTTGGTATCTACCGGTGAACGAAGCAACATGGAGGAGCTTGTACGTAAATAAGGTGTCGAGCTAACGACATGAAACTAGCGCTTATTGGGAGGCAACCCAATGATTCTTGAGTTTGTACAGTTTTATGTTTAGTAGTATAGTTAATATAAAGTGACAATGGATGGAGTGAATGAGAGAAAGAACCAATTTTGAAAAAACAAAATTTTCCTGCCCGTGCTTAGCACGCACAGAGGGCGCTTAGCGCGCCTTGTTTTGCAAAGAAAAATCTTTCATTTTCCATCCACTTTCACAAATTTTGGTTTTTATGTTTATTTAGTTTTAGTTCAATTTTGTTAGGTTGTTAGAATAATTTATGAGTTTGTTCTCAAGTTTTGTTTTTTATTAGCTTGAGGATGCATGGTGTGATTTTTCAATTTTGATTGTTTCAACAAGAAAATGTTATGGTAGTGTGAAAAGTTTAAAGAAAGTTGCATTGCGTTGGTTGGTGTTTATTGCTTTTCTAGAACATAACATGTTTATGAACCTTAGGATTTGTACAAATTACATGTCTTTCATTCTCTTGCAATTTTTGTTCATTTATGAATCACTTTAGTTCATAGCCCCATGTGAGGAAACCTCCATTGTTTACTAAATGCTTGGATGACTGATAAACTTTGTTTAATTCGTTTGATTCATGCTTTATCTTCTGATTATTGTGATTTTGTGGAAGCATTAGAAATGATCAAGGCATTTGTTTATATTGAGCACAACCATATCCAAAAGTATCTTACCCGTGAGTAGTGAGAATTTGTTAGCCCCTTTGAGACTAAAACAGTTTAGATCTCATTTTTAGTGATGAACTTGGTTTATGTACATAATTTGCAAGTTTGGTTCATCATTGAATTTAGTGAGTTTCTAAAATTTCTTCTTGAACCTTTGAAATTGTATACTTTGATTTCCTTGCCGTAAAAAGCAAGGAGCATTCACTTGAGGTTTGGTTCAATTCAAGTTGGGGAGAATGAAAAAGAAGATTGGTAAGTTGCTTGAAACTTTTGAAAAAGTTCAAACAAGCATGAAAATAAAATGTGTAAATATGAATGTGAAAAACAAAAGAAAAAGAATGCTTGTTTGAATGAGAAAAATATAGTGAAATAATTGTGCATAAAGGTAGTTTGAGAAGGTTTGTGGTAAAGGAATGAGAATGGTGAATGAAGTTGTAATGTGTAAATATCATTTATCGGCAATTTCGATTCAATGGCCTGTAGAAATGTCCCTTTATTGTGAACCCGACCAAGCTACAACCCTTAAAGCCCTTAGTGATCTTTTTGCTTCCATATTTTCATTTTTGATTGTTAGATGTTGTATGAATTGAATTGTTATTTGCATTGTTTGTCAGATGAGTGAAATTTCCCCGCGGTTGCAAACGCGCATTAATTTCTTCATTCTTATTTGAAGTGGAGTGTTAGGTGTGATTCATTCTTGAACATGTATTGCTTTTGGATGTTGACATTTGTTTTGTGCTTAGACTTTGTTTCATATTCGTGGTGTCGTTGTAGTTTAGTGGTAAGCATTGCTTTGCATGTACTTTTGATATTTGTACCATACGTTTATTCTCCGTTTGTAAAAACTTGTTGAGCATGATTTCTTGATAATTGCTTTTGTTTCTTTGAATTGATTGACTTTTGTTTGAGGACAAACAAAATAATAAGTTGGGGAGAGTTTGATAAGTTAAAATTGTACCTATTTTTGTATATAAGTTTTTTTGCACTTATCCTTACTTTGTGTTAAAATTGGTTGAATAAACCCCACTTTGTGTGTAAATACGTTTACTTTACGTTTTTGTGTGTATAGTGCGTTACCGTGTAAATATCATTGAGTTTAATCGATTTTCATTTATTTTTGTAGGTGTTCCAGCAATGGGATTTTTCCATATTCATAAAGAGCATTGAATAAGCTTTCCAACGCTTCAAACTGTGCGTCAATCGGAGTTACGGTTCAAGAGTTATGAAGAAAACAAATTCTGGTTTTCTGTCATGTTCGCTGAGCGAACCCCCGTAGCGAGCACTCGCTAGCTTGTTCGCTAGGCGAACCGGGGCGAACAAAAAGTTCCAGAATCGTGAAAAAACTCAACTTTAAGGCGGTTTACGTTCGCCTAGCGAACGGGGGCTCGCTAGGCGAACCTGGAAAGTCAGTTTTGCCCATTTAAGCCATTTTTCATCATTTTTTATGTTATGTTTTTAGGGGAACTTTCTCCCAACTTCATCAAACATGTTTTAGGAGTAGATTAGCTTAGAAACAACATTGGATGATGCATCTTGATGATTCGGAGTCGAATTTGCTTCGATCGACTTTGACACGCCGTGAGATGTTTGTTTTTCTCCTTTCTTCTCTTTGTGTTCTCTTTTGTTGATGTTTGGTATGTAAATCTCTTGATACCTATTGTATTTCATCTAATCTATGTTTATGAATATGTTTTGATTCTCTATTGATTGTTTGTCTTTGATTGATTATTTGTGGGTCGTGACAAAACCTATATCGAATTGTTAATCTTAGATTTTCATCTGTCAATGAGCAAGCTTTTGACAGGGGTTTGTGAATTGATATTCATTGTATCTTTTGTTGTATTGTGTTGATTAAGTAGCATGGGTAGCATGAGTAGGATCGATACGGTATTGCGAGGACGCGTGACAATAGCGATGAAGAACGGCGTTCGTATACAGTTGGTAAATTAGTTGAATGCAGGGTTAATCATATGTTTGTATTCTGATCAGGGCTTTGTATATGAATTACTCATGAGTTTGACATGGATGTTATAGTAATATCGGTTTTGTCTGAACTCTAGAGATAGATTTAGACTTAACACTTGCGTGAGTATCAGTTCTTACTTCTCTGTGTTGTTGAGTTGCGTGAGACATCACCAATGAGACAATACCGTTGTTCTCTCGATGTTGCGTTAGACATAACCTCTGTTGTGAGTGATACGTGAGGATATTAGATGAATGAGTGATTTGTGTATGAAATGGTCGGAAGAATGCATGTGTTATTGAGTGATCTCTATTGAGTTTCTTTCCTCCGAAGAATGTGTTATTGTTATTTACTTGCTTTTTGTTCCTTTAATTTTCCGCATTTTCTTTTGGTTCGCTTTAAACCAGAACTTTTGATTCATGAGCTTAGAAATATAGAAACCGTTGAATGGCATTCTTTCCCTCGCACTGATCCCTGTGGAGAACGACAAAACTGGGTTACTTATATATTTTTGCTTGCTGCTACTCTAGCTTCAACAGGATGTCTCAACAGCGGGTTGTTTGCCTTTTACAACTCTTTTCGGCGGCATTTTGTGTACCTACAAAATAGAGAAAAATAAAATAGGGGGTTATGAAAAAAAGATACCAGAATGTGGTAGATGGTAGAAAATGGGACAAGTTTTGTGAAGACGGATAGTGGTTTGGGTGAGTGGAGAGGTCGAAAATTGAAGCTTCGTGTGGTGGTGGCTATAGAGGCTTTTGGAAAATGAATGAGAGTGATGAAGGTAGAAGATGAAAAGTTAGAGAGAGAAGGTAAAAATATGAGTTTAAGAGGATTGAATGAGGGTTATTGGGTAATAATTAGGTTTAGGATTGAGTGGGGTCCACCAAAAGGGAAAGAAGAATTAAAAAAAATGAACATGCGCATGCTTGACACGGGTCGTGTCCGGTGACACGGGCAGCCGTGTCAGGCTTCTATCCCTTGTTTCCAATGTTCCACTTTTTCCATCTTGTCCCAGTAGAGCTGACACGGGCGGCCGTGTCAGCGAACTGGTAGCCCTCCAAAATCTTCACATTTTTCACACTTTTTTCAACATCCTGACACGGGCCATGTCCGATGACACGGGCGGCCGTGTCAGGCCCCTGTATTTCCATAATTTTGCTACTTTTTCAACATTTCTCCATTTTTCACGTGTACTCTAGTATCTGCTGAGGCCTTCTCAAAAATTTCATTTTTTTTGTGATTCCTCCGCTCTCAAATGAAGGACTTTGTGCAAACTTAGAAAAACCTACAAACAAACAAAAAAACTGAAATGGTTAGAAATAAAACGTGTGGTTACCTCCCACGAAGCGCTTCGTTTAACGTCGCATGGCTCGACGGTCGTCCAACTTAGCCTGTAAGTCAAACATCATCAATTCGGCTACTTCCTTGTCCTTGGTGCTCTTTTTTCTTTCTTTTCCCTGCTTCTTGATTGCACTTCGGGGTTTGGCTCAGTGTCGTAGATGACTGGAACACTGTACCCTTTATGCCTGAGACTTTTTCAGGAGGTGGTTTTGAACTATTTCTTCCTTTCACCATTTTAATTATTCCAACCAAAGGTTGGTTGTCTTCACCTTCACCTGCTTTTTCTTATCCAACACCTTCAGAGTTACTTCCTCATCAAAAAGTTTTAACATCAGAGTGCCTTTTTCAATATCAACATTGTGCCAACTAGTAAGCAAAAACAGTCGACCAAGAATAATAGGTGTTTCTTCGTCCTCCGGAATATTCATAATTTTAAAGTCAACGGGAAAAATAAATTTATCCACTGTCACCAACACATCTTCCGCTAACCCATATGATTGCTTAGTCGTGTGATTAGCAAATTTCAACTTTATTCCTGCATCACTCGCCTTTCCAACACCCAACTTTTTATAAATGGATAGTGGCATGAGGCTCACACTAACACCCAAATCAATGAGGACCTTCTTGAATGTTGTGTCTTTTATAGTGCACGGTATTTCTACCGATCCAGGATCCTTCTGCTTGATTGGGATTCTTCTCTCTGGTGAGATTGTGTTGCACTTTTCCTTCAGGACAACCTGCTTATCTCTGATAGGTCTCTTCTTGTTGATAACATCTTTCATGAATTTCTGATACACTGGCATTTGCTCAAGTGCTTCAAAGAACGGCATATTGACCTCCAACTTCTTGAACATTGTACTGAATCTCTCAAATTCATTCTCTTTTTTATCCTTCTGAGTCACTCTCAGAGGGTAAGGCAACTTAATCACTAGTTTTTATTTCTTTTCAACTTTTTCTTCAGTGGGATTTACCGGTGATCTAACTTCTTCCTGTTTTTCCTGATGGTCCATGATTTCCAATTCCACCTCCAACAAGCCTTCCTCTTCTTTTCCTTCTTCTTCAGAGTCCCCAATTGACTTACCACTTCTGGTCATAATGGCATTCACATTCTGATGTTCTCTTGGATTTGTCACAGTTGCACTCGGTAAGGTACCTGGAGCTGGGACATTGGTAAGTTGCTGGGCTATCTAACTTATCTGAACTTCAAGATTTTTTATAGATATTGTAGTATTTCTTTGATAGTTTGGAGTCTCTTCCTAGAATTGCATATTGTGAGTAGCCATCTTTTCAACTGCTATCTCTCACTCTGCTTTTCGAGGTACCTGCTGCTATGGTGGTTGCTGATATGGTGGTTGTTGTTGTGGTCGATATTATTGTTGTTGTGGCCGGTTCTGATACTGTGGGGGCCTTGTTTTTGAACATTCCCTTGTTGATCTTTCCAAGAGAAATTTGGATGATTTTTCCAACCTGGGTTATAAGTATTAGAATAAGGATTATTCTGCTTCAGGAACTTAATCTCCTCAATTTGTTGCACAGTCGCAACGCAATGTGCAGTGAAATGGGGTCCATTACAAATATCACAACTTACAGCTTGACCAGTTTGAACTTGTGCGACAGTCTGAGTATTCACATTCATCACTTTCAATCTTCTTTCTACCTCAGCAGTAATTTGATCTTCTATTTTTACCACCTGATCCGCCACCTTTAAATCAATGATCCCTTGTGGTTTGCTCACACTACGGTCATACAACTCTAAATGCTCATTTGCTGCTATAGCTTCTATAATCTTCTTTATACCAGTGGTTGTTGTAAAGTTTGATGAGCCACTGACAACTGTATCAACAGTTGTTTGGTCTTCATCCTCAACCCATTCACGAACATCTACATCTGTTCAGTAGGATCCATGTTGTGATTTGGGCAAGCGACCAATAACCTGTTGAACCTTTTATATGCATCCCCGAGTGATTCTCCCTCTTTTTTTTTAAAATTCACAATGTCGTATCGCTTGCGAATGTAAATAGAAGCAGGAAAATACTCATTCAGAAATGTTGTCTCCATTTCTTCCCAAGTAGTTATACTTCCCGCAGGTAGGGAGTAAAAACATTCTTCGGCATCTTCCGCTAAGGTGAATGGAAACATCACTAGCTTCTGAGTGCCCCTCGATCTTCAAGGTTGTGCTCATTGTAAGAAACCGTTGCAAATGTTTGTTTGCATCTTCATTTATTTATTCGGTGAACGGTTTCTTTTCAAGTTGCCTGATCGTAGTCGGGTGCAACTGAAAGTGTGCTACATTGACCGGTTGATTCACTATGGTCAACCGCCCAGTTAGAGCATTCGCTCTGCCATAGTCCCTAAGAAGTCTCTCTGCTGGTGGATTTCCAGCCATAATCATAATCTCTAGTTGTGTCTCTGTGTCTGTATCGGCTCCTGAGTCAGTATTCTCATAAATTACCGATTATAAACCTAACGCTGCCAGTCTTTCTCGTTCAGCTTTTCGGAGTTTAGCGTGCAACGATCTTTCTGGTTCTGCGTCAAAAAGAAATTCAGCTGAAGGCTTTCCTCGCATACACATATTAGGCAATTATTAGTAATAATAAAAAATTATAAAAACAACAGAAAAAAATTTGTTGCAGAGCAACAAAATTTCAATTGAATTAAAATTAAAAACTTGTATTTTGGTAGTCCCCGGTAACGACGCCAAAAACATGATCGGAAAAATAGCAAGTGTCCTATTTTTGCCGATTGTAGTTAAAATAGGGGTTTTATCCCCAGTATCGATCTCGAGGACTGCGTAGGAAATACAAGCTCTATAATAATTCAATTGAACAAAAAGTAATTGGGGTTTGATAATTGTTTTGAGAATAGTAATTTCGCCAAAGGAAAATAAAACAGAATAATAAAATTGAGTTTTGAACAAATACGAGAAGCATGCTAGGGTACAGTGTATGAATTGCCTTGTAACAACCTTAATCCTTATTTCAGAGACATGGCTTAGATTTAGATTATATTTTTCCGATAGAAAAGGCATTAAGAACGTTGTACGATAAAAATGATTATTAAAATAATCACTTATGTCATTGAACCAAGAAAATCAAGATCATTATAGTAAGCAATTCAGGGACACCCCCTAGCAATGAGGGTTTAGCTACTCATAATATTCAGAGAAAATACAATGTAAAAATCAGACATTACAAGATAATCGAATTACTTTGAGCTTCAATGGTTTCCTCACATGAAAACCTTCAGTTCTCCAATCGTCTTGAGCTCTCCAATCTTGATCGTGTAATTCTTCTCTGGTACCAAAAGTCAAAAAATCAAGAAAAACAGCAGATGACACGTCACAGCCAACACGGGTCGTGTCAACTGACACGGACACCCTTGTTGGCTATCTCTTCCTCTTATCAAAATTTTATATACCCCAGACTTGCTGACATGGGCACCCGTGTCAGCCCACTGCCTCTTCTCCAAAACTCGTGCTTTGGGTGCCTTCCTGACACTGCCCGTGTCAGGTGACACGGGTGGCAGTGTCAGGCCACTGTATCTCTTCCAAAAACTCTTTCGAATTCCTGGAAATCCCGTTTTCTTCGCACGAGTCCTTTACGCTTTTCCACATAGACCTGAAATCATCAAAACTACCAACAAACGCGTAAAATGCAACAAAATTGACATAAAACTAATAATGCAAGACTTAAATAAGAAACGTAAAATTAAATTGAAAAACAACGAAAAGACTAAACAAAATATTATCGATTCATGGATAAAATGTCGAATAAGTGATGGAAACATGGTAGAAATGGTGACCGATCAGCAACACACAGGATGGACTAACCAAGGCTCATGCTACATGCATATGACCACTAGCTGGACTAATCAAGGTTCATCCTACATGCCTCCATCTCCACCTCGACCTCAACCAAACAATTCTGAAGTCCTTGAGATGTTGAGGAATATGCATCTTCAACAACAAAATTTTGCTACTCTTCAAGAGGAAAGGTACACAACTTTGCAGGGTCAGATCCAAGCCCTAAGTGAAATCTTTGATTTGTTTGCTTCCACAGTCCTACAAAGGTTTGATTGTATGGTTGTGTTGTTGCAGCATCGATCTCTCTCTGTTTGCTTCAATACACTAAACATGATTGTTCTTGACTTGACTGAATGCCAAGAGGAGCAAAAAGCACCACATCTGGATTATTCTTTCAGAGGGAAGGGTCACCCACATAAGGGGAGGAGACCATAGAGTATTGAGATGTGTTGTGTATTTCATGTTTCATTTTGCATGTTATTATGTGTTTTGTTATTTGTTTGGTTGTGTTTGTTGACTTGGAACTTGTATTGAACTAATTTGGTTGTGTAATGCACTAAATTTCTTTCTTTATGTTTCTTGTCCTATTTATGCTTATATCTCTTGCATTAACAACATTTTATGTGAATGATTGTTGATGTTTTATCCGTTGCAAAGAGTATGATTGTGTACAAATGAATATGTTTTTATTACGATTGACCTCTTGCTTCACTCTTTTTGATGTTGTCAAAGGGGGAGAATGCAAAAGTAAGTGCTTCACAAAGTTAGATCATAATTTTTGTCACAGAGAAATGCATAAAATCAGGGGGAGGATGCTTCACAAAGTACTCGATATGTCGAAGGTTTTACAAAGGTTTTGCCATCATCAAAAAGGGGGAGTATGTGAGGGCAAGGGTCCTTAGTCCTTATTTTAATGGTGTCAAAACTAGTATTATCTCGTACTTGTACTTTGGACGGTATCATTGCGTCTTAGATTGCATTCATTCTTTAATATCCATAAAATATTCCACGTACATGTGTCTATGCATATAGGAGCATTCCATATATGGAATTTATGCATTTGGTCATGTTGGATACCTTAGGTCGACACAAAAAGGGTTTTAGGTCGACCAAAATACTCACAAAAAGGTGTTTGCAGCATTCTGGTGTCCTTGCGTCGACTCACAGACATGTGGAGGTTGACGCATGCTGTTGATGAAATAAATTATTGCTCTCGGGTGTCCATGCGTCGACCCACAAATATGGGGCGGTCGACGCATACTATAAGAAAAAGAATTCTTTGTTTTGGGGTGGCCTTGCGTGACACATGACCTGGTTCAGGTCGACGCATCACTGGAAGTTTTGTGCAGTTTTACATTCGAGTGTCCTCAGGTCGACCCACCTAGTGCTTTGCTCGACCTCTCGCTCACTAAAACTGATTTTTCTGATTCTTTGTGTTTTAAAAAGATGTCATTTCAGTTATTGGGTCTTGGTATCATATATATTCATTTTGTTTCATTATTGTACACACATAGAACAAGAAAAGTGAAAATATATACTGATTTTGCTCATCATCTTCATTCTCACACTTGCATTCTTCAACAATTACACATAATCATTTTTGTTGATCTTTTGCATTGTCGAGGTGATAACGTCCAAATGTAGGATTGTGTATCTAGTTTGGGTTGAGAATTTAGTGGGTTTTTCTTGAATAAAACCTTAAGGGTTTTGTCCTTTAAGATCTTAAGGATTTCGGGGGTTTTGCACTGATCTTTGCTTCACAGATTCAGCCGAGTGAAAGGTTTGAAGAATGGTGGGTTCGTTCAAACAAGTAGCGGTAACCGGAGGATTGTGTAGAAAGATTTTGGGTCAATAGTCTTCCAATCGAAATCAGCCGAGCGAAAGGTTTGAAGAACGGTGGGTTCATTCAAACAAGTAGTGGTAATCGGAGGTTTGTTCGAAGCGTTTGATGCACTTAATTCGACTTGAATCAAGGGGAGAGAAGGTAATAGTATCAACTTCAACAATTAGGATTGATTGTGTGGTGACTATTACTTCTCTTGTATAAACTTTGCAACTTGATAATACAAATCTCAATTCTAGTTTTAGAATTGGGGGCAGACGTAACCGAAGCGAGGACGAAAGGGGAACTGCCTAAACAAATTCGGTGTTGTTCTTACTTTCTCTATCTCCTTAATTTATGTTGTTAACGTTTGTGTGATATCAACGGTTTGATAAATTTTCACTGTTGTGTAGTGCTGAAATTCTATTTTGAAAACTCATTACAATCTCTTGGATTATAATTGTGAAAATTTATGCACTAGCATTACATAGGAAACTTAACTTGGGGTGTTGTGTACACCAAGTGTTCGACATATTGATCACACACAAACTATTTGTGATATTGCCAATTTAAGTTTACATTTCACAATTCATTGGAAATCGGATAAAACAAAGTGATCGTTACTTGTATTGATTAATTGGCAAATTATTGATTCGTTTTCTCATCGAATTTAATTCCATTTAGTTTCGTATATCTGATCTTACCAATAACGGTTATTTTAGACGATTTATATCCTCTGCCTCTTCTGCACATTTTTTAAAACAATTTATAAGCGCATACTCTGTTTAAAAATTAGTGATATATTCAACCTCCCTTCTAGATCATTGCCATCGTCTAACACTTATATACTTTAAGAAAATTAGCCACTTCATGAAGTATTGTTCCAAGAGGATTGGAAATGAATATGTTCAGATTACAATTGCCTTCGATGAGGATAGTTATGAGAGTGTTGATGCACTAATGGTGTCGAGTTTGAAGACTAAAGAGATTTGTTTCATAGGCTCAGGTTTATCTTATCACATGTGACCAATACAAAAATACTTTGAGACTTTGAAGTTGGAGAAGGTGGAGTAGTTCTCCTTTCTGACAATAAGGCTTGCAAGGTTCATGGTATTGGTATGGTCATACTTAAAGTGTTTGATGATCGTGATTTTCTTATATACAATATGAGGCATGTTTCAGAACTCATGCAAAATTTATTATCCATAAACATGTTTGGTGATCTAGACTATTACATTATAGTTGAACGTAGGGGATTGAAGATTTTGCATGGTGGAGTGATCATGGGTTAAGGGTCTAAAATATGTGGGTTATATATTTTAGGAGGTTCTAATGTTGTTGTTCAATCACCATCAACTAATGAATACAATCATGACAAGAATAAGTTATGGTATTTGATATCAAAGCACAATAGATGCCTAGAGGTTATTTTAGAGAACCTTAATGATTTTAAATGGATAGAAGAGATAGAAACATATTTGATCACTGAGTTATCATGGAGTTTTTGGGATAAGCCTGATGAAGTAGCTTACCTGATCGGCATATATCCAACTAATTGCATATTTTATTTAATAGAATTTGATTGATCCTATTTATTTATTTTAAAATAGATTTCCTTTAAAAATATTTTTACAATTATTTTTTTAATTGAAATAAAATTACAATGTATTATTTAATAAACAAAATCTATATCATTTAAAAACAAATGTTTATAACCAAGTACTTTCTAAAATTGGTTTTTTGTTAGAGTTTAATATTCATGAGAGAGAGAGAGAGAGAGAGAGAGAGAGAGAGAGAGAGAGAGAGAGAGAGAGAGAGAGAGAGAGAGAGAGAGAGAGAGAGAGAGAGAGAGAGAGAGAGAGGAAAATAAAAAAAAGATTTAATTTATAATGTAGTTATTTATAGATGGTTGTAGAGTGCCAACTAATAGAACTATGACAGGGAGCCAATTGGGTCAGAATCTACTTCTCAATACAAGGGAATTCGTTCATATTTCTAATATTTTTAACAAAAAAAAAACTAATTCTTTTATTATTATTTTTTAATATTTAAAAAAATTATTATTATTTTAAAAATACATATTGTCATACCCTAATTTGTACCCCTAAGATTCCACCTATCATATGATTTGCATCTCGTCAAGATCACAAGCATGGTATCCTCCTAGCCTCCACCTCTTTGGGTTTTCCTTTGTGAGAGATCACCAAGCATATTTTGTGTTCTCTTGTTATCCTTTTTATTGTTTACATTCTAACATCATTGGCCTTATTCAAAATACAAAAATATATGGTGTTTTCTTTCTTATTGTACAAGGTAAGGAGTTGCAATCAACGGATCAAGCATGGTTTCTAAATTAGGGTTTGGATTCTCAATGTCAAAGTTTGGTCATCCAATGGTTCACAAGAGCTTTCACTTCAAGTCGTGATCTATAATCTTAGGTCATATTCATGTCAGGCTTCATTTAACATCATTTGATCAAGAGAGGTTCTAGTTTGGTGCATGATTTCAAAGTTGATCCAAGTAGGGTTCATATGCTTATTTTCATGCCATCTTCATCCATTTTTCAAGCCATCATTCAAGATCATTCAAAGAGGCAACCAAGTTTCCCTCATTTGGTGTCCAAGTGTTCATCAATGAGCCTTTGGATGCAAGAAACCTCAAGTTGGCACATGTTTGGTTGGTCTAAAATCAAGTATGGCATGTCACTTGGTCCAAAAACCATAACTTTCTCATCTTTCAACATTTTTGGAATCTTCTTTAAGCCAAATGTCACTTTTCAACCCCTCTACAACTTTGTTTCAAGGGTCAAACATTAATTTAACCTCTAAGTCCATCAATTTTTAGATTTTCTCAGCTGCCCATGTGTGCACAAAAGTAGGCCCAAGACCTGGTCGACCTAACGCCTGGCCTAGAGTTTCAAGTCGCGAGCCCAACTTTGAATCAATGTCATTTTCAACTCAAGCATCCTTTTGATGTGATTCTTTTTTCATTTTATTCTTTGCAATGAGAAGATCATTTGGCACAAAGAAAATTAAAAAACGTACGAGTGGATTTCATTTGGCCTAGCTCCAAACATGAAACTTTGAGCTCTGCTTCTTGGTCAATTTCAGATCATGATTTTCATGTCAATTCTCAATTTGGGATCACCTGCACATGTGTGAACTTTTTGTACAACCAAAACGCGTGCAAACAAGTGTTAAATGACTAGTTTCCATGATTGAATCACACATTTCACCCTGCCCTCACACGGATTGTAAATCAAGAAATTTCAACTTAGTTTACACGTATTTCATATCCAATTCACATGTGTGAGCTCAGCAACACTTTCCCTATAAATAGAGGGTTTATTTTCCTTCATTTGCAAGCTTGGAAATCCAAAGAAACTCTGCAACCATTTGAGCTTGATACCTTCAAAAACTAGAAATCCATTTTCTCAATTCAAGACTTGGATGCTCTTTATGGCTTGATGACCTTAGTTGTCCATCTGGTTTTTCTTTAATATTCATTTGTTCTTGTTGCTTGTTCATCTGGTGGCTCAATCCAAAGGGAAAGGAATGCTTGTTTTTACCAATGTCAAATACTTGCCTCTTCTTGTAGTTAGTACACTTGCACACATAAAGGCTTTCTCTTGGGCTACCTGACAATGAGACCATTTACTTTATGCTTTAGGATAGTCTCTTCATCTCCTTCCCACTTCTTAAATTTTCAAAACTTCTCTCTATTTCAAAAACTTCTTGTTTTCAAACTTCACAGCTTTTTCTTAATAAACTTTGACTTTGTCAAGTGATCCAGAAAATCTTTTCTCAATAAATGCTAAAACACTTAAGCATAATCAAACTCTTTTAAAACTCTAAAAAAGACAAACCTAATAAAACTTCTTTTTGTGCCTTTGTGCACTTTTCTTTAAGAGCCTTTTTCAAAAGATTATATATTAGTCTATTCTTGTAGTGATGCAAACCATTATACTTCTATAAAATGCTGAGAAATGACTGACATTTTCCACTTGAGTGTTGAGATGCACTTGTGAGAAAGTCCAAGTAAAAGTTTCTCATATCAAGATGATGCAAATGCTCATTTCCTCATACTTGTGGGTAGTAAGTTGAGTTTTTCCACTCTAATACGACAAAATATCTTTTCACTTAAAATCAATCAACAAACAACCCATTTTTATATAAACACATATTAACAAATGGTTCCCGTTGAGTACAAAGGATATGAAGGGTGTTCATATCTTCCCCTTGCATAACCAACCCTCGTATCCAAATCTCTCTTTTTTTAGCTTTTTGCTTTTTGTGGGTTTTGTTCGACCATTTCCCTTTTCCTTTTGAAAACAATATAGTTCGGTGACGGCTCTTGCTTTTCGAGTTAAGTTAATCAATAGCTTAATCTCAATAATTTTTCCCGCCGCGACACATACTTTGTTTTCAAAATAAATATTATTATTTAATAGTGATGATTGAAAACATACAACCTTTGGGCTTAGACATCGAGCTCAGACCATCAACCACTGAGGTTACTAGAGTTCTAAGCTGGAATTTTGCACCTTCTACCACCATCATTATATAAAATATAATAAATGTATGATAATATTTAAGTCGTTTTATTTTAAACATAAATATTTTAAAAGAAAACAACTTCTGAAAATAACTACAAACTTTTATCAAACTTTTAAAATAAGTGATGCAATTATACCGCGTTTTTAAAAATAAATAAAAAAACTGGTATTTTTGGGGATATTTATCTGACTTTTTAAACATCCGGTGCAATTATACCACATTTAAAAAATAAACAGTATTCATGGGGAAGTCAATATTGCTTACCGAATTTTGTGATAAATCTAGGAAACATCAAAAAATTTCCTGAGTTTTTATAAATTCTGGGATATCGGATATTTAGCCTAGTATAAAAAAAATGATAGTTCAGAATGCTTTATTTGTGCGGTCTAGATCCGGATGGTACCTCTATAGATTTTACTTCGTTTTTCACCAATGACGTTGTAAGTTTTACTTGATGATAAGGGACAGATATTTTCCCCCCGAGCTGGCGTATTAACATGGGCACTAAAGATGTCAAAACAGGTCGTGGCCCGCAAGGCCGGCCCGCTCACCCGCCAAAAAATGGCAGGCAAGGTTGGAATTTTGGGCCCGCGTACTCGTTCAACTCGCCCCGCAAAAACAAAAAACCTTGCGAGTTAAAGATGTAACGGGGCGGGTTGGCCCGTCAAACCCGCTTAATTTACAATAATAAATGTCAAATAGAGAAAAAAATACGTTGATTTTTTAGATTCAACAATTTTTGCAGATTTAGAGGGTGAATTTCTGAAGGTAACATTTTGTTTCTTGTAGATATCTAAAATAAATTAACAGGGAAAAAACAAATGTATGCATTTGTAGTCCATCTATTGTACCAAAGACTTGCTTACGCGTTCACTTTGGAAGGCAATGCATATAGCACAAGAGAGTTTAGAAGATGCCATGTAGTATATTTTTAACTACAAGTGATGTATTGTTTTCATATAACTTCTACCCCCTCGGCATTTGCTCATGAATTTGTACTAAAGAGAGATGATAACTTGTAGAAATGAATTTGTAATCAAAATAGCTTCACTGTTGTGGTGTTTGAGTGTTGTTTCTTACGTATCCATCATTTCTTTGTGAATTATTAAGTAGATGTTAATACTTGGTTTCATTTTATACATTTATTTGTAAATATATACAATATTTTTTAAGTAAAATTTTTTAAAAAGATGCTTTATAAAAAAAATTGTTCTAAAAAATAAGTGAAAAATATAATTGAAATGTTAAAAAAAATTAAAAGAATAAGAAAAAAACATATTAATCTATTAAAAAATAAAATAAAATAAAAAATAAAAAAATAGGCAGGGCAAGCCCCTCACCATGGCGTGGTGGGCTAGATTTTTAGGTCAAATTTCCCTTGGCAGGTTTGTCTGCCCCGCCCATTTTTTTGCAGACTTAAGGTGGGCAGCTTGTTTTACCATCCCTAATGGGCACAATCCATTGGTAGACAGCATGGTATTATTGTTGTTATTGTTCATTATGATACGGCAAATGGGATCATATTGAGGAGAGCTAAATTGATTATGGGTTATAAGAGAGGAGGAAACTACAAAAAAAAACAATTTCTCTGAAGACGTTTTTAGTATAAAAGTTAAATGTTCATTTATGGTGAGATTTGTGCCAAGTGGTAACAGTTGGAAGGTGATGGTTAGTTGTGGATTCCACAATCATAAACTAGGTACGTATTTAGATGTTCGTGACATATTAGGTCGTTTAAAACATGATGAAAGACAGTTTGTGAATGACATGGAAAAATATAATATAGCTCTCTGGTACACATTTGCTTCTTTGAAAGATATAGATCCTAAAAACCTCATGAGCGTTACGCATCTACATCAGGCAAAATCTACATACAAGACGGGCAAGAGATGTCCATTGGCTGAAATGCAACATCTGCTAAGTTTAATTCATGAAGAGAAATACATGTACTGGTTTAGAAATATGGCAGAAACAAATGTTGTAGCTGATATCTTTTGGACATATCATGATTCAGTGAAGTTGGTGAACATGTTTCATTTGGTGTTGATTTTTCATTGTACATGTGAAACAAACAGGTATTGTCTTCCTCCAAAAATGTAGTTTTTCCTTTACTTGATTTTGGGAAGTTGTTTATTAAATTTTATATTGTATTGATTATTGACTGTACATACAAAACAACCAGGTATCGGCTTCCACAACTTGAGATTGTTGGTGTTACATCAACGAAGTTGACATTTTCGGTTGAATTTTCCTATTTGGAACATGAAAGGGAGTAAAAATTCACACGGACACTAGAGAAGTTGAAAGAGTTGTTTGCATTTGAGAAGTCACTACCGAAGGTTTTAGTGACTGACCAGGAACCTACTTTGATGAATGACATGGAAGTTGTGTTCTCATCCTCAACCCATATGTTATGTTTGTTTCATATTTCAAAAAATGTTAGTATGACGTGTAACGAGTATGTCGAATCTAATAGGTAAGAGTATGTTATGGATATATAGAACAAAATCATGTATTTGAATAAAGAGTCTGAGTCTGTGGAACAATTGAAGCATTTTGAGTTAGTATGTGATGATATTCCTTTATTTGTTTAGTATGTTCACGAAATATGGTTGACACTCTATAAAGAAAAGTTTATTGCTGCATGGACTAATAGAATCACTCATTTTGGAAACATGATAACGAAAAGGTACATCATTGTGACTTTGATTGTATTTCAGTATTAAGTGCCAATTTATAACTTATTTTTCTATTTGTGTTTTATATGGTTGAGTCTGCTCATTTGAGACTAAAAAACATGTTGACTACTAGTCGGAGAGATTTATGCAGAAGTTGGGATACTATGAGCACCATGTTAAAGTGGCAAATAGGTTCAATTAGAGTATCATTTCAAAAAAGTATTTTCAACATTAAGCTTCAGTATAACACTCTATTTTACTCCATATTGCATGGCTTCGTTTCAAGATAGTGTATACAGCATGTTGCAAAGGAGCTAGAAAGGCTAAAATTCGTTGGGTCTGACAAAGATGCATGTGGTTGGTCCAGTAGAACAACACATGGGTTTCCTTGTGTGTGTCAACTTGCAGGTCTTCAAATACAAGGTAAGCATGTTCCATTAGAATGATTCATGTGTTTCAGAAGAAATTAAACATTGAAGAGCATGAAGTCACTCAAGAAAATAGTGGGGCACGGTGGAATTTAGAAGAAAAGTGTGACTATTTGAAGATTTATTTCAATAAATTGGATATAGTTAGCCAAAGGGTATAAAGAAAAAATATGGGAACTAACCCATACATGCACAACTTTCATGTGTCCATCGCCAGTGAAGTACAAGACAAAGAGATGAAATAAGTATAATAAAAAGGGTCAATTGAGTGATGTGGATCGTGATACTTCACAGTAGGAGTGTGATTAGGGATCACAGAGAAGTCATACTACCAAGAGATCATGTACAAATCCAATTGAAAGTTAATCGTCTAGCAAGTCTTCTAGTGAGATTTACTTGTCGCAGTTTCCTATTTTCTTACATGAATACATTGAAGACATTGTTGATGTGAAGCGTGATGGAAATTGTGGTTTCCGTGCCATTGCAGCTTTACTTGGATAGGGTGAAGAGTCATTGTCTTTGATTCGGACGCAGTTAGATGGTGAAGTTTATCAACACTATCAATTATATTCTAATGTGTTCTATGACATGGTCTCTAGAGTTAGGAGTTTGTTACGAGTAGCTAGCTTGGGTGTTCAGTGTCGTTAGAAGTAGATGACAAATCCTGATATGGATTACCCTATTACTTCTAGATACATCGTGATATTTGTCTCGTTGTACAAAAACCTTAACATCACTTTCTTTCCACTAGAGTTATCTCCAACTATGTTTGCGAGTAGACATAAGCTTATTGTAGTTGGGTTTGTTAACAACAGTCTTTAGGTTCAGGTGAAGTTGAAATTTGGTTGTCCATTGCCTCTCATCCCTAACCCCTAGAGACAGTGTTGTATCAAAGGTGCGAAAGCATGGAAAACAGCATATGCATGGCGTAAAAGACATTGAACAGAAGTTCGAAAGTCTACATAATTTATCTTGTATTCATATTGTTAATATTGTAGTACAATATCCATATATCTATTATATGTATATATTTTATCGGGTTAATTGTGACTGTACATATACTTTTGATACAATATGTTAATATTGTCATACAGATTTGTTAAAAATGTCAAAAATTTAGTTTTAAAAACAAAAACATTTTTAAAAATCCACTGCCTCCCAGATTTTTTTTTTTTTAATTCTAAAAAATTGATATATATCGAATGTTTAATATATCAGGTACTTAGTATAGGTTAGCAGTTAAGAAAATAATTTTACAAAAGCCAATAGTCATACACTGTATATTTTGAAAAAACCAGTATAAATGCATTAGATATTCAAAAACTCCGATATACATTTCCCAAAAAAATGTATTTTTAATGGATATTTTTGAAATATTTTGTATTTCTGCAAATAGACTAAAAAAAATCAATATTTTTTTACAATATTATGTATTTCTTCAAATAAACTCAAAAAACCTAGTATTATATTAAAAAATTCGGTAATAGACAATACTTTTTAAAAAACTAGAAATATTAAATAAGCAAATAACAGTAAAAGCATAGTTTTCGAAGGTGTCGGGTTTAAGTGTGGAGGTGGCAATTAAAAATCTCATAAAGGGGGGAAGGGCTATCAATTTGTCTCAATAATAAAGTCGGGTGTTATATCAGTAATAGGGAAATGCTTTTTCCATCTTATGGGGTGCACCCCACACCTATGGAAACTCGAAAATGTTCTTCATACATCCGAAGATACATCTTCAGACGCACCTAAAATCACACAAGTCTTCGTAATTTTTTAAAGTCATCCCATTTTGAACAAAATATGATTCGGAGATGCATCTCCAAATACTATTTGGAGTGTATCCATAGATACATCTTCGTAAAATCCTTTGTACTCATTTATGGTGTTTTTATCTCTGAGCTAATTTATTTAACAACTCAGTGATGTTTCCGCGAAATTCAATAAAATATTGTTCTTCTTCCTCATGTACAAAATCAATTCTTCCCTCAAAATCTTTAAAAATATTATTTCATTCTCAATCAATTTTTAGACACCAAAACATCATTCATGTATTTTATCATATCAAAGGGAGCAAAATAAGCTAAAATTTAATGTAAAGTTCTTTCATTTATCCCTCATTCCCTGCATTAAACTGTTTATGAGTTAAGAAAAGAACGTTGAGTCCGGATATGCACCTCTGGACAAAGTTTGGCGTGTTTTGGAGATGCATCTCCGAACTTGCCTGATACTTTGAGTTTGAATCTGTTTTTCTGCTGTGATTGATGTTAGATATAGTGCACCCGAATATGTTTCTCAAAGCTACTGTGAGGTTGGATGTTAAACCGGCGAAGTGAAAGATGATGTTAAATTGAATGATGTTAAACTAGTTGTTGTCGAGGTAGATGTGTGCGAACAATTTACAAATAAACAAGAGTTTATTGTATGCGAACATATGCTACAATAGATCCGTGTGAAATCGGGAAATTAAAGTTTGGTGTTGGAATCGGAGGGTCTAACAATAGTTCCGATAGGAAAAAAAACATTTGTATAAATAGAGTCTTTCATTCTATTTTTTTACAAAAACCATAATGATGTATTCCCATCTTACATTTGTGTATTTCAATGGCGCAAATCTCCTACTTCAACTTAGGGTCTCCGAGGACATACTTTTCGTCGATCTGAAATCCAATTGAATATTCTCCTGTGATATCCAAAAAATCAGAGTTGTCAAGTTCGAGTATCGTTCACCTTCGATTGACAACGAATGAAACATATGGTTCACCATGCTTGAACTGAAGACAAATGTAAATTTAAAGATTACGTGGAATACATTTTACCATTCTCAATAAAGGGTCTGATTGAAATGGATGCAACGATCACAAGATCAGTTGAAGATATTATAATGATGTTGCAATGTCTTAAACCACCTGTTTGTAATGAAATATAATGTAAATTTATGTTAACGTTAACGATTATCTATGTAATATTAATTAACGATTATCTATTTAATATTAAGTATTTGAATGTTAGTTTGTGTTGTTTTACCAACACTTTGCAATTGTTTATGGTTATTTCTAGTTTAACCTGACAAAGTATATTTCTGAAATGTATCTCCAAAAAAAAAACTCATTGACTATTACATTAAGAGTGGTTATATAGATACATCTCCGAACACCTCAATGTTGATACAGAGATTACATAGATGCATCTCCGAACACCTCAATGTTGATTTGGAAGTGCATCTCCAAATTAAATTTTAACAACATAAAAGCGTCTCAGCAATTTGAACTAGGGAGTGTGAAACAAATGCGTTCGAATATGGATATTCAAGCATTAGGGATATTTTTGAATTTTAACAATGGTGAAGAAGCATCCCCGTAGGGTTTAGAGAGCAGCCCTCTTAGAAACTGAATATTCAGTGGTGCTTTTTTTTTATATGAACTTCGTTTTCCTTGTGCATTTTATACGTTGACATGAGACTTCAAGCAACAATTTGGTTTAGGATGGATTTAGCAAGGGCTGTCTTTTAGATACATTGACAAAAGAATCATGAAATAACGTCCACGTTTATAACATCTTTAACATCCGCTTTGAAACTTCAATTATTTGCATTAAATGATTGCCCACTATTGTCCACACAACAATATTAACAAAAACAAAAAATGAAGGTAATATACACAAATAGAAAGGCTTTCAAAGAGTGATATTATTTAATTATGTACACACATCTAGCTAAACCAATGAGGTCGTCATATCTACAATAACACCCGTTTAATGAATGAATATGAATCAAAAACCACCAACCATATTGACAGAATATACAATTACTTTGTTGGAAAAGAATCAGCCAACTGGTTCAATCAATCAATCTACATCTGCAACCAATGCACATATTCAGAAATGGAAAACGGATAGCGAATGATCCTAAAGAAACATTAGCTTGTTAGCAACTATCGTATCATCTAGCAATGACATTCAAAATTAACCAGCCAAAGTTTTGTCCTCATCCGCTTGACTTCAATTGATAAAGGAGGCCCAACTTCCATGATGCACCGGGGAGACTGCCTGGCTGACTAATAAAAGCTTCCCCTAATTTCCTGGGTCGGTGAAGTAATAAACTGCTCAACTCTCATATCATAATCTGCATATAGAATTATATAGAAACTATTTAGCACTAGAATAATAATGACATTAAGAACAAAGTCAAAATAAGATATCTCTAATGGCACCATTTAATTAGTCAGTCTTCTTCCCAGGGTTGTGTTGGACAATATTTCTCCATGGACTCCTTTTTGCGTTCGGGATCAAGGCTGTGAAGGGGGTGGAAATGAAAAGACATTGGTTACATCCAGTTTAAAAATTCAAGAATTACTAAATAGGAAACTGTCTCCTGATAAAATATCATTTCAAATCAATTTTGCAACAGACCTATTTCTAAATCCAAGAAGAGCATAGTGTACAGCACTTGCACAGGCCGAAGCAGGAGCTATGGCAGCTGCAGGAACTGCTCGAACAGCAGAAGCCAAGGCAGGTCCTGCACCTGAACCACGCTGGAACTTTTTCAAGGGGTTCTGAACTAACACCGAAGCAGATTTACCCAGGCCATCACTGAGACTCTCACAAGCCTGTTAAATCAAGGAAAACAAACTTAATATTGTGATGAATAAGAAAACGCGATGCAAACACACTGAACTTCCTTATCGTCTACCAACATTCCTCACAAAAATAAACTTGTAAGGTAAAGGATGCCTACCACTAATAACTATTAATAACTACTAATATTATTCAGGCAATGTCACTGTCAAATGCAGGACTTTTAATACCCTCCAAATTTATGATAGACTTTGATATCACCTTAGAATTTGAATTAGACTTAATTTAACCCAACAAAACCTACTTATAAGGTGAGAGATGTTCCCCACTTATAAAATACTATTCAGGTCATATCACCATCCAATATGTGACTCTCAACAGTTTCAGTAAGTCTAGTGATATTCTTGATACACGTTCATTAAATCTGAAATTTACTGAGCAGCTCAAAATTACTAATCTAGTGTTCATTTTACTTGAGGCGTTTTTTCTATTTGCCTTTCATTTAACACAAGAATAAAAGGTGACAGCATAAAGGCAAAGCATCGTTCTCAATGTTGACAATTTACCTGTTGAATTCCTTGTTGGGCGTCTTTAGGTTGATTAGATCGAACGCCAGACTTTGATTTATCTTTTACAGGCAAAGCAACTGAAGAAGGTATGCTTGAAAGACTATATTCTGCTTGGACAAGAAAGTCGTGTGCTCCAGCAGCTAGATGAACTCCAAGTGCAACAGCTTCAAGCGAAATGCTTCTAAGAAATGCAATTGTACCTGCATAGATTTTATAACATTTAATATGAAAAACTGATCCAGTGTATGAAATTAATATCAGAACTTAGAGATCCAGAATACAAATCATATAATCTCCTTATAATATAACAAATGGTAGTGTCAATAAAATTTAGTTAAGGAAATTTCAAAAGTCCCATGAAAATGAACATCAAAGCTGACTTTGCGGCAGTTATCGTGACTAGACAGAATACTAATTCACAAGTGAAAAGACTTCTTGCCTACCACTAAAGGACATATTATCGCACACAACGCTATAGCACACTTTTAGAAACAACTAAAAGATATGATAAAATTTAGGGATATAAATAGGAAAAAAAACTTCCAGTAAATATTTACCGCTTAATAATAAATAACTAAAATCCAAGGAACACATTTAGTAAAAAGAAAATATTATAATTTAGTTAAAATAACTCGTGCAATGCTGAGGTAACCAATAAGTGCTTTGATACACTTCTATTACTACTTTCTGGTTACTTATTTCCTTATAGAGCCAAATTATACAGGTAATCAAACTAGGGAAGAAATATCTACCAATAAAACCTACCTCTCTGCAAACCTTTGATCACTCTCCGCTCCTTCTTGTAGTTCTCTACCGGTGACGAAATCAGCTTAGCAGCACCAGTCCCAACTGCAATTAATGATCGTACAGTGGGAAGCCCCCGCAGTATTTTATGAATCTACATAATGAAAATCATAAATTAAGAGAGCTAAAAATAATCTTCACATTCACGAGGAATAATAACCCAGTTAGCATACCTGATTCTGAGATATATCTTCCAGCCACTCCCCTAAAGCTGTTTCACCAACACTGTTCCAACCATAGATGCCAGAAGCATGAACATGTTTCAAGTTAAGCTCGACACCCTGGGACAATTTACAAACATATATCAGTTCAGGTAAACATGTCCTAAGAAGAAAATATAATTTTTTATGCAAGCTTCACTCTTAAGAAAAAAATAACAGAAAAAGTTATTTTACAGTAATTACCAGAAATAGAAAAAGTCAACAATCCTTGTTATATAATTTTCAGAGTACAACAGGTGTATTTCTAAGACGGCATAAAAATTCCTTTATTTGAATAGATATGCAAATCCAGCATAGCTTAAAAAAGAATGGCTTATTTAAACATGATTTGATGCCGGCAAACAAAAAGAAACCAAGGTGTTCTGGTAGTCCTTTAGGCACTTGTGCTTTGGGATTATTGTATTTTGGTGGTTATCACCTATTTATTAATATATTATTTTGCCACTAAAAAAAAAGGTGTTCTGAATTTTTATTCTTTTTATAACTTTATCAAACCAAAATATCAGGCCACATGCACTCACCTCACCAAGCAATGCAATAAACAACTTCGCTACTAAACCAAAAATTGATACTATACCATTACAACACTGAGCAAATCAAGAAATTATACAAGTACAAAGAAAAGTAAAATAAAATAAAATTTCTTAAGAGTAAATTGTACCTTCCAAGGGATAAGATTTACAAGTTCTACATATTTCCCACACCTTAATGCTGCTAGGTCTACATGATTAGGACTGTAATCCACACGAACAATAATAGACCGTATATCTAGTTTCTGAAACCAAAATTAATATACACATATATTAATATGATCAGCTAGAAGAAAAGTTTATCAAAGAAACATGCCTTAAAACCAAGTCTAAGATGAACTCTCGACCGCATGTGTTTCTTGAAATATATACTTACCTGGAAGTAAGGAAGCAATGCCTCTTGTGTGATTGAATGGCATGCATGATCTTTACTTTTCTCAGTAAATGATTTTGAACCCTCCAAATCATGACAATTATTAGGAAAGTGGTCATTTAATGGGTTTTTCCTTCCAAAGAAATCAACAAGAAAATTGAGCTGGCACTGATGTAGATGTAATAGCATAGGTAGAAAAGCAACATTTAACCTGCAGAGGAGGAAAAAATGACATAGTTTATGTATAAGGAAATTCCTTGCTACTCATTTATTCCAATAAATTATTTAAAAACTTATAGGAAATTCCATCAAGTTGGCTAAAGTTGCAATGAGAAGCCAGGCTTTCTAATATCTATCTTATAAATCTATAATCAACATGTAACCAAAAAAAATGTTTATTTTCTAAACAAGTGAGTAACCCATACCCAGCCCAAACCGAAATTAGACGGTTTTACCAAAACCGAACCATAGCTCAACTAAGTGGTTAATCTAGCAAACCCAACCCAAGGTTCAGGTCTTGGTTTGGGTCGCGGGCTAGGCTAAAACTGGCCCAAACCGACCCATGTACAGCCTTATATATATACGGAATCAGGCAACAAAACTCAAACAATGATGTTGTTATGATTTAGCTATAAAGAACTCACTACATGTTAACAAATACTTATAAAAACAGTTTAGATTTGTATTGTAACAATCTTACCTGTACTCCTCAAGGGGAGTTAGAGGATCTGGTCTAACTACCTCCAAGTCCAACTTAAATGCTTTTGAATAAGATTCCCTAGGATGGCCCTTTGAGTAATAATATCCTAGCACCTTCCATTTCAAAAATAGAATTATTAAAACAAAGAATTTGAAAGTTAGGAGATGTTCAAGCAAGCCAAAATATAATTTAATATAACTAAACTAAACCGTCAATATTACCAGTATCCAAGGTGCATTTTGGCTTCTGTCATACAGAAAAAAATCTTGAACTGACAGAGACATCTTAGATACATGTAGTCCACCAACTGGAAATGTATCATACTGAAATTTCATCCCAGACAGTGCAAGTTCCAAGCAAACAGACGTGTTCCTCCCAGAATGTTGTCCATTTTTCCCCGAATCAACCAAGTCAGAACCGCCATACATTTTCCATCTTATATCAAGATTTTTTAAAATTACACGTCCACAAGTCTCGCTGTGGGGTGGGAAATCATTAGAATGAAGTAGGCCGTGATGTGCGGCCTTCACTGGTCCAGTTTTTACATTTTCCTCTGAAATGTGATTTTCTAATACTTTTGAAGAGTTGCCTTCATACCATCCACCACTTCCTCTTTCAATCTCTCGATGTGACACATTCCTCAGCTTGATTTTAGAAAGCTCTTTAGAATGTATATCTTTAGATAGCTCTGAGAGAGGGCGTAAGTCAGACAAACAATAGCTTTCTATAATCTTTGGAAAGCATCCGTCTTGCAGAAATGAAGTGTGACTACCTTCTGGTCCTAATACAGGTTCAGGAGAGAGAACTTCAGGTTCATCCAAATTCATCTTACCAACCTCAACTAAGCTGCTTCTATCATGTGGAATGTAAAATCCTGATTCAAAAGAATATGATTGCCATGCATTATTGTCATTTACTTGAAATGCATCTTCACATATTTCATCCATCAAGCCAGCTATACTAGCTCCATCCTTTGAATATGTTTTTGGAGAGCACTGCTCAGACGTTGAAGTCGCCGTGTCATGTCTCAGAGGCTTGTTTTCATTATGAAATCCATCGCTCTGCTGTGCCTGTTGAACATTATCCCATCTATTCTGCAAATGCACAATGGACTCCTCGACATCAGGGGCAAATAATAGCTGAAGTTGAGCAGCCAAACGAATCAGAGCAGCAGTTGTATCATAGCAAGTTTCCACATTAAGGTGAGATTTAGATAATTTTAGTTCCCAAAGAAGACCACTAGCACAGTTGGTTTTCAAAATTGCCTCCAGAAAAGCCTCCTGAGCAACTTTAACATACCCGGACTTTTGAAGATGCTCTAC
Source organism: Lathyrus tuberosus (assembly GCA_022829125.1). Taxonomy (NCBI): domain Eukaryota; kingdom Viridiplantae; phylum Streptophyta; class Magnoliopsida; order Fabales; family Fabaceae; genus Lathyrus; species Lathyrus tuberosus. The sequence goes on along the minus strand of JALAZF010000263.1, from coordinate 8,617,269 downwards.
ACTATAAGTGTCTGGGAGAGAATCAAGCTTTGAAATTAAATGAAGCAAAAGCCCCAGGTCTTGCACTCTAATTTGAAAAACACTTTCAATTGAGTCTGCCATAGATGAACTTGAAAGAGTCAAGCTGGATGCAGCCAACAGACAAGAAACACACTGTTCCCCCATATCTTTGATGCAAGATAAGCCAGACACGGAATTAAGGACCTCACTCTGACCAGTAAGATTTTTCATAAAGGGCTCATAACTCAAAGCAATGTCAATCAAGCTGAGAATAAAACAAGTCGTGTAAGAGATATCCTGTTCCCTCTTTGAAATACTAGTATCATCTGCATCTTTAGTATTAGAAGCAGGCAAACTGAAAAAGGATGATATTACAATAAACCAATCCACACGACCGCCTACAGCAATAATTGTGCAACAGCTGATAGCAATAGATGTAATTTTATGAGAAATCTCTGGGTCAGATAGATATATGATCTCAGAACCAGCACATCTAGAGGATAATGCATTAGAACCTCCCCCATTACCTCGCTTCACAGAGGAGTTGTTGCAAGTAATCAGAAGAAACTCATGATCAGGAACTCCAGTAACAGACCCATATAACTTGCCTTCGCCATGGGTTAGTCGGAAGAAACTCGCAGCCTTAACACCACCTGTATTACTAACAGATAGCAACTCAAACCTTTGAACCTTCAGCTTGAATTGATGCCATTGTCCAGGAAGCTCACTCTTGATTGAGCTTTCGATACTCTCAGATGTATCCCTACTAATAAGAATTTCTACAGAATCACATTCTAAAAATACCGATGATTGTGAGACTGGAGAATTTTTATCCACATTGGCTTCCTGAGAAGTCTCACATGCCGTTGCATTTAGCATCTGAAGTAAAAGCTCGTATATGCTTTTATATAGAGAATCATTCACCTTAATAACAACTTGAGATAGATGGACATGCATGAGAATTGACGAGCTTAGAATCATCTCTTGTTGAGTTTGAGACTTCCAATCATCCAAATCTTTCACCGTTGATGCAGACGCATATTCATACCCTCTTCCGGCAATATCATCTTTTCCCTTTGATTGCTCTGAATTAACAAATAATCTAGCTTTCTTAGCAATCCAAGGACCGGTGACTTGACCCTCCTGCCAAACCACACGAAAAACAGAGAAACTCCCCCTTCTGCGAACAATGGAAAGAAAACAGCTGCCATAAAATTTCTCGTTCTTCACATCATTGGAGCTTGTTCTACCACTGTCGCTACTTGTTGATGTGATCAAGTATACATCTAGATCACAAAAATTCAACTGAAGAGATTGTGCTGCTACAGACGGAAATCTTTTCTTTGAACTTGCACTTGAAGTTTGGCTACCATCTGAGGTGCAACCCTTGTTCAAAGGGGACAATGAACTAAAATCAAGAGCAATTAACTTTTCCCAGGAAAATGAAGCAGCGCGATCTCCAGCCTTATCAAAAGGAAAACACAGTATTACTCTTGCACTAGAAATTGATATATCACCATGCAAGCATTCTGCTGTGGAGAAGGATGTCGCACAGGGACTGAAACTTTGCTTCGTGTCATTTTGAGATGATCCACACTTTTCATCTGAGGTTTCAGAAAAAATCTCTTCGGCTTTATTATGCACTTCAAGTGATTTTCCAATTTCCTTTAGCAAGTTAGTGAGCACATTTATCACAGAAAATATTACCCAGAAAGTAAAAGGGGGCAGGTTCAGTGAGAATGATGTCATCCCAGTCACACAACCATCTGAAGACCTTGATTGCACTGTAAATTTGCAATTGGTGACACCAGAAGTTTTGAACAATGTAACTTTCAGTAAGAAATCCTTATTTCCAAATGGAAAGTCTGTTGCAACTGGCCCAATTAATGAATCTGAATATAGATTGTAAGAGGTAGACAAAGGGAGGGCATCAAGGACCTTAGTTTGTAACTGTCCAACCAAAGCACTCTGATTTTCAGCATCACTTCCAATGTTCAAAAAATTAGCAACTTCTACATGCTTCACTGTCCCATCAAAAGTCATTATTTGAGGACATACCTATTGACATTACAATTCATTAGGATAGAGTTCATTCAAAATTATATAGCAGAGAGTAAAAATAAGCAAACATTAAACTATGGGTAAGGACTAATGAGAATGCAAAAGGATTCAGGGAGAAATTATAGAAGAAAAAATGCACCTTCAAGGCAACAACAATTTCATTGCACTCTGCACCAAGATAATCAATCTGTGACCCAACTGTATTACCAATTTTAGACTTATAAAAACAGCTCTGTTCATCATCACAGAAGGATAAAACAACAGATACTCCTGAAAAAGTAGCCCTGAGATTGGTTTCCATGTGATGCTGTTCTGTTGACCGATACCATAAAAAAATTATATTAAAAAAAATTAAAAATTTAAAAAAAAAAAAAAAAAAAAAAAAAAAAAACTAGTTAACAAATAGTATACAAAAAGTTCTGAGCTAGACTGAATAATGAAAAAAAAAAACAGTGCAAATAAAAATGAAGATACAAGTTTCCATGACATCAACTGAAAATAATCATAAGTCAAGTACCAGAGGGAATATGCAAAGATCCAGAAGCAAGGCTGGATGCAGCGGTAATAGCACTGAAAACCGAACATGTCCAGTTCCACATTCCACTACTCCCTAAAGCAGATTGAGAATTTCTCATTCCATCAAAACATTCAAAAAACTGGTCCACGCTGCATGAGTTCCCATAATACAAGAATTATCAACAGCATCTAAACATCTGATCAATGACTAATGACTCAAAAAATATTGGCAAAACCAATAAAATACTAAAACTAGAGACTTGATTTGGCTTTCATGTAGATAACCGTAATCCTGAGGAAGTGATTTTGCAGGGATATTGTGAACATGGTTATCAAATTGAGATTCAAATTGTGAATCGGAATACCTATTTTCCGAATCATGAATTGAATCTTATTATGAATCGTAAGATACATAGTAAATAAAATTATGACATTTTCAAGTAAAAACAAGTGAGATAACAAAATTACAAGAGACCAATTTTTGTACATTTGTCAGAGCAAAAAGTTTCACACTGCAAGCAAATCACAAACAATCATATGTATGACTTTAGAAGTGGTTATCGTTTTTCATGATATGACGCTTATGACTGATTCAGTGTAAAAATCTTTACACTGATAGTATAGATAAATTAAATCCAAATTAGAAACTAATATGTCATACATGAACCTCAAAATAATTAAAGGTTCAAGTCATAATTCAATTGACAAAAAGAAAATTGATTGCTAACGTTGACTAAAAAAAGTGGTTAACTAAACCATGTTTAGGTAGTGATTCATTAGGATTTCATTAGAATGAACCACGAATCATCATAGTGAATTGAAATTTACCATAACGAATCGAGATTCAAAATGATATTCATCTCCAAAATAGATAAGCACCAGAAATTTGTGTTGATTAGGTTTAGTTTTTGTATTAAAATGAGATATGACTCGCATGAATAGTGAGATACTGACAACCATGATTGTGAAGATTAAGTAAAATTGCACAACATACACAAATTAGTGAAATTAGTTTAATGTAATAACAAAGGAAGTTAAATTGTTAATTGATATAAATGAAATTGAATTATACTACCATGTTAAAGTTTTTAGACTCGTCTGTAACACGTCCAACTAGTTGAGAATTGAGAATCTAGAGACAGAACAATGCTAGATATACATTTTTTAAACAAAAAAAAAAACAATCAATATTGAAGATTTTGTTTTCCCTCATTGGGAGGGAAGGGAGGATCAGTTTACAGAATATGTTCAATTAAAAAGCAGCAGAAAAATTCCACCATTCAAAGCGAACGCATAAAAATTTTGAAGTATGGGTACTCCAAATTTCAAACCGTACCCGGTACTATACCCATACCAATACTCGTTCAGGGTACGTGTAGGTAAAAAGTTAAAAACCAAGTACGTGGCAAAAATATTTTTTAATACAAACTTTGCTACCACGTGTAGGTACTTTTTTTAGTACATACCAGTCTGGGCCTTTGATAAATAAATATATTTTCTTATTGAGCACAAAAGATTATAAATTTTGGTTCTACCATCTATTTGTTTTAGTTTCTTTATTACATAGTGCACTCTTTCCCTATTTTCTAATATACAAATAATCTTTCCCTATTTCCTGCTATGCAATATATTTTCTTTCTATCCTAATTTTCCTGTGTTTCATATATTTATTTCCTAATATAGTTAGATTCGACATTCGTGATTTAGTAAATTATGAAAGAGATATCCTTGTAATAAATTATTTATGATTTCTATCTTTTCTACAATCTAACTATACAACAACAACAACAACAACAACCAAGCTTTAACTCACTATGTGGGGTCAGCTTCGGCTACATTGATCAAATGACACAATAATGTTCTATAATATATCATATCTCCGTCCAACTCTTTAATCTCTAGATCTTTCCAAATAGTTTCTCTATTAGTTTTTCGAGGTCTTCCTCTGCCTCTAGTGGTTTGTCTGCCCTCCGTGTGATTTATTCTCCTTACTACATATAATCTATCGATTTTCTCTCTACATGTCCAAATCACCTGAGTCGAGTTTCCACCATCCTTTCTACAATAGGGGCTAGTGCTACCCCAACTCACTCTCTCTCTAAAGTTGTCATACCTAATTCTATCTTGTCTAGTCTTACCACACATCCAACGCAACATTCTCATCTTTGACATGCTTAGTTTATTCTCATCTTGGTTCTTTATCGTCCAACACTCTTTCCCGTACAACATTGTCAGTCTTACCCTTGAGCTTAAACAATCTAATCATGTTGATTTAAAATTTATACTAACATACCTATACCCCTTGAGCTTAAACAATCTAATCATGTTGATTTAAAATTCATACTAACATACCTATACCTTAATTTCTTTTACAAAATTTCATATTCTGTACCTGGTACTATACCCATATACATGCAACATAGCATAAAGAAGGATATTTTAATTGAGATTGTAAGGAGAAGTGAATTGGTCAAACTAAAATTTTCCTAAATAATGTTGCATCTTTTTCTGACAATCTTGTAAAATTACACAAATTGTCAACCAATTTAATACGATAATCAACTTTTTTAATTCCTGTGTTTTCCTCAAGAGGGTCTTATAATTAGGGACGGAAGTAGTACTAGTACTAATTTACTATCACATTCTTCTTTAACAGACATTTAAAATTTAAAACGTGTCAAACAAGGACTTACCTCGCCCCAAAATCAGGTTCTTGAAAACCATCTTTAAGATTCATATGAGTAGAAAATGGCACCCAGTCTGAAATAAGATTAGCAGAAGGAAGCAGAGCTTCAGGGGATTCTGGATCTTCTGGTTGAGTCAAGGGGGCACAATCGGCGCGTAAACTACCATGGCCAGTTATCATTTCACCGGTGACATTGGCAATAGAAACTAAAGTTGATGAAGGATTCAACAGCGCGGAATTTAAATGTGAAGGCCCTCTTAAGTCGTGATTCTTGCAATTGGCATCCTTATTCAAATTTTTAAGAGTTCCCCATGATTTCAGTAGCCACTCAATTGAGCCAGGCTGAAATCTTAACACTACGGGATCAACGCAGACATCTGCATCCACCTTGCAAATGTCCAATGAACCATTCTTCCAAGGAATACTTAATTTTATATTTCCACCAAATCCACCTTGTTTCCCAGTCATGACTGGACACGTGGACCTAGTCGATCGCAAACCAGCTTCACCACATCCTGCTTCCGACACATGCTGACCCGTTAACTCGTTCTTTTCATTATCTATTTTGAGAATCTCAAGTACCGCCCCATCAAACTTCACAAAGTTTGTTAACCGGCTTATTCCAAGGAGATCAACATTAGACTCAGTATCTTCAGACAAACTAGTCCCACATTGTATTTCAGAAACCCGAAGAACTAAAGTACCATGACAATCTATTTCCCTTTCTTCATCATTTTCCAAAATCGGATCAAACGCAACAATCACATTTGTTATTTTCACATGAAAGCTTGTAAGCAACCACTTTATCATATTTGCAATAGTTTTCACACCCTCATGAACATCCATTGAAATTGACTTCATAGCATCATCTCCTGTTTCATTGGCCATATTTGAGCTATATTTGATTTCACAATTATCTTTATCAACATCAAAAGAACCACAAGCTTCATCTTCAGCGGTTGAGGTTTTATTTACGCAAGGAGAAACTACAAGTTCAAGCTCATTCACTTCAACCTCACAACCTTGACCACTCCAAGGCATTTTAACCAAAAGATATCCAATTGACCCTTCTTTTACCATTATAGATGATGTTTTACCAAGCTGTTAAAACAATAGCAGAACAAAGCAATAAAATAATGGAAAATAATAATATATTGATGAAAATTTCAACAGATAAAACCTTCACCGTAGAATTTGATACCAAATAACAAAATTGAGGAATAGGAAAAGAAAAAGAAAAAGCGAGAATTGGAATGATTACCTTGGCGTTGATGAAGTCGAGATTGAGAGCGAGATCGGTGAGCTGAATGGTACCTTGAGAAAGTTGAACATCGAGCTGGTCAAGGTCAATTTCGCCGAGGATAAACTGTCCTAATTTTTTCTTGAGGAAGAATTTGCAAACCCTCTTGAGAGCCCAGCGGGAGAACATGGCTTCCGCCGATTTCGCAATCTTCCAGGGGAACATGATGATGACGGAAAAGAGGAATTGAGGGAGAAATTAGGGTTTACGTTGAAACCGTGGAAGCGGAAAACGGCGTTGGTTGGTTGCGATATTTTGGGGTGGCGGAGACCGAAAAACATAAAGCTCCATACGCAAAGCAACCACGAGAAATTAAATTAATGAAGGAATGAAATAGATATGCATGATTATTTTCTTTAAATTCAACTTGAGTCTTGTTCTACCGTCATAATGATTTATATTACTATGCCTTTTTCGTCTTTTTCTTTTTCGTTATTCGCGTTTTCCGAGTTGTAAATTCTATTTTATCCTTTTCGAATATTGGTTTTTGACTTTTTATATATTCACTCTTTAGTCAAAAAGAATAGCACTATATATACATATATTCAATCTATCATATTTCATTTTAACATTTTACTTTAGTATATATTTTATTTTTTAATCTTCAATAATTATGTTTTTTATCAAATTAAATATTTTTATTTTATTTTTATGTTTGGTACTGTTTATTACTTTTTATGATTAAATGTGTTTTTTCATAAACTTCATCGTCATATATTTTTTATTATCATTTTTAGTATTACCTCTTAAATATAGTAAAACTAGTAGGATATTTGTGTGTATTATTGGTATTGTACGTGCATTTGTAATAATAACGTAAAATTTAATATTATTTTTTGTCATGTATATTATATTTGAGGTCTATTTTGATCTCATAACTTTAAAATGATCATTTGAGTTCCTTAACTCTATAGACTGAGTTATGTTAATCTTTTCCAACAATTTTGTTAGTCAAAGTTAAATAATAAGGCTATCTGGCGTGCTGACGTGGAAGCCACGTGACTTAGACGATCTTTAGTGACACATTTAGTGACGTATAAATGGTCACTAATAATATTTTTTGGATTTTAATTCCTATCTTTATTTTCATCCTCAAATGTATTCCATTTATTTCTATATTTGATTTCAAGTTTTAAAGTTGAAGGATTTTCATTATAGGACACACCAATATCGTTACATAAAAGAAAATCAATGTCCAAAAATTCATTTTGTATGACACACCAACAACTTGCAAAATTTGTGTCACACGTCTCTGATAACATGCATTTTTCATCATGAATGTAGCTTAATTCCACCTTGTTTTTGTGTCATTCGTGTTACTTTTGTCATGTTATGTTGGTTTTGCATTGTATATTTCAGGTACTGGTCAATCTGCGACATATGTGATGAAAAACTATGGGAATGGAGAAAATGGCACAAAAAGGCAAGTAGCACGCTGACATTACAGACACATAAGGTGTGACGCCTGTCATGCCTTTTTGTATGAAAGTTGTCAGCCAGAACAAAAACAGAAGTGCATATTTGAAGACGCATGTCATGGATTCACGTTCAGAATTCCAACTCAGCACGTCATGGTGGACTGTACGTCATGCACCATGACGCCCAGACTCAGTTTTCATAAAATTTATAAACAGGTTTCTCCATGATTCTAGCCCAATTTTGAATATTTTTACACATTTTGACGCACTTTCAAAGTCTGAATTTACCTATAAATAGAAATGTAACACTTGAAACAAGACATTCAAGCTTATTTACAACACTATATTCACTAGTTAGAGTATAAAGATTCCATATTTTGGTGTTTATGCAATTTTATTTTATTTGCATTTTGAGAGTTGTTGCTTCTGCGTTTTATTTCCAGCTTTATCACTTCATTATTTTGTTGTTGTATCGGATCAAAGTCTCTCTTCGGAGCAATTATTTTATGCAAGATTTGGCCTTTAATTAAATTTCAGGTTTTTTATTTTGTTGTATTTTTTAATATGTCTTCACAAAAAGTATGTAGTTTATGTTTAATCGATATGTCTGAGTAGTTTAATTGAGTCCGAAACGTGAGGACTATCACAACAAAAATATTTTTATGTTCTGAAAATTATGTTTTTAATACAAAATTTTACTATAAAAGTATAAACATTGAAATACCGCTTACGCGTTGAACGAACGAAAACAGTATTGGACTTAGAAAATTCATATTTTTAATTAATAAATCGCAAAAGCATTTTTAGTTAATTAAGAATTTACTGTATTTGAAAAGGAAATTTTAAATCTGTAGTTACGCATTACGAAAGTAGGAAATTACGAGTTTAAAATCAGGTAACAAACACGCGAAAGTGTATGGTATCTCTGATTTGGTTTTTTTCTACAAATTTTTTTCTTGTTATGAATAAATTTTGTAATTTGTATGAGTAACATAGGTAGACGGAAATCAACTTGTTGATCTCTCGTTATTAATATTGATTTATTCCATTATTTTCACTTTTTTAGCGTAAAACCAATCATTTAAGTAACGTTAGCTAAACATAGGAACGATAGATAGGGGTAGTTGTAATTGGTCTCTATGGATTCAACAAATCTTTAATATTATACTGATATAGTTGTATACTTGCATTCTATCAATTTTTTGGTGCCGTTGTCGGAGACCAATTTTTTCAATATCGCGACTCCATTGTTACGCCGTATAGACTAAGTCATTTTTCTATTTTTAATCATTTTTTCCCACTTTTGATTGTATGCGAAGAACCTAGAGCAATGGGAATCTATCCCAACTGATAGACTAAATTGAACGTTACCTACTTGTTAAACATCAATTACAACAAATCCAAAAAGAAATGGCAGAAAACGACAACCGCACACTTAAAGATTTTGATGTGCCCTTTAATGAGGAGCCTCATTCAAGTATTGTTGCCCTGTGATTGCGGCGAATAATTTTGAACTTAAACTCTCTCTGTTGCAAATAGTGCAACTGAAATAATTCTACAGTAACCCGGCGGAGGATCAAAATCTGCACCTTTTTATCTTTGTGTAATTCGCTGACACACTCAAGAGAAATGGCGTCGATCCTGAAATCATCAGATTGCGCTTATTCCCATTCTCCCTTAGGGACAGAGCCAGAGCATGGCTATAATCCCAATCGTCTAGTTCCATTATGACATGGAATGAACTAAAGAAAGCATTCCTCACCATATATTTCTCGTCGTGCAAAACAAAACAACTTAGGAACCAAATAACTTATTTCAGACAGACAGACAGTGAATCGCTACTTGAAGTGTGGATGTGATATAAGGAGCTAATGAGAGCCTACCCACACCATAGATTAGAGAAGTGACTTATAAATCATACATTCTACAATTGTCTACTTTATAACACGAGAATGACCATTGATGTCGCTACAGGAGGGTTCTCGTGAATAAATCGTTCAACGATGCCTACGTGCTTATTGAAAACATAGCTCAAAACTATTACCAGTGGGGGGTGAATGCACTCCCGTTGAGAAAATGCAACTGAGTGGAGGGATGTACGAACTTAGTAGCTTCGATCATATGAATGTGAAAGTGGATGTTATATTTAGCCAAAAAATTGATAACTTGAGCATCACCCTTGCGGCTACCGTAGTTGTTGTGACTCCTAGTTGTAAAATTTGTGGAGCTTTTAGACACATTATTGTTGAGTGTCAACTATTTGTTGAACTCGTCCCGGATCAAATAAATTACGCACAAGGGAACTCAAACTCAGACATGTATAACCCTGGATGGAGAAATCATCCAAATTTCTCTTACAATAACATTAACCCTGGGTTCAAGCCCAGTTCTGCACTTGTTTCTCCACTCGGTTTTTAAGGCCAAAAAAGAGTCCTCGTTGTTATCGCTGCTCCCAAAAAGTTTAACCTTGAACTGATGATGGAGAACTTTATCATGACCTAGAGCAAGTAAAACAAGGAGTTCTTAAATCAGAACATCTATGTCAACGAGATGATAAAGTAGCTGGAGAATAAATTTGACGCCATGGACACTCATAACAAGATGTTAAGAACACAAATTTCTCAAGTGGCCCAACAGCAATTGTCTACAGCTGTCCCTACTGGAATATTTCCAGGGAAACCTTAGCCAAACCCAAAGGAACATGCTAGTAGTATAAAACTACGAAGTATAAAAGAGTTAGAAGTCCCTACCGATAAGAGAGATATAGTGAAAGATGCAGACATGGATATTGAGAAAGAGACCATATAAACTGAAAAAGAGAGCAGACATACACCGAAGGAAAATGAGGTAGTTGAAGGGGACAATGAATAACTATATGTGCCTCTTCCTGCTTACAAACCCCCGATCACGTTCCCTTAAATATTCACAAAAGCAAAAATTAAGGAACAATTTAGAAAGTTTGTTGTGCTCTCGAGGAAGCTCTATACCAGTATTCATTTCACTAAAGAAATAACTCAGATGCCTCATATGCAAAGTTCTTAAAGGGAATTCTGACGAACAAAAAGAAGACCGATGACAAAGGTACTACAACACTCACTAAGGATTGTATTGCCATTATCCAAAATAAAATGGAGCCCAAGCTAAAAGATTCAGGGAGTTTCTCAATTCCTTACATTATCAGTAACCATGTCATTGATAAGGTCGTATGTGATTTAGGTGTGAGTGTAAGTTTGATGCCTCTGTCTATTTGCATAAGGCTTAATCTATGAGAGCTTAAACCTACAAACATGTCCCTACAACTAGTTTATCGATCCATAAAGTACCTAGTAGATATACTAGAAGACGTTCCTTTAAGAATCGGACAGTTGTACATTCCCACTGACTTTGTGGTGATGGATATAAATGAAGGCTCTGACATCCCAATCCTCTTAGGAAGACCCTTATTAGCTATTGATGGTGTTATTATTGATGTAAAGAAAGGGAAGCTCGCCTTCAAGGTTGGAGATGAAAAAATTGAGTTCCTCTCATCCAAATTCATGAAATATCCATCCATTAATGACTCATGTTGTTTTATTGATATTATAGATGAATGCATTAAGGAGTATTCGTCTGATCCACCCCCAACTAATGATTTGGATGCACCTGTGATAGAAGGAATTAAAGATGACAAAGCAGAAACTTATTAAGACACATTGGATGCAAGTCCAATTGATCAAAATTAGTGTTTCATCCTTTTTTCTACTCCAATGCAAGAACAACAACAGCCGAAAATAGAACTCTAGTTACTTCTACAAAACCTTAGGTACAAATTCATAGAGTCTAGCTGAATAATCGCTGTTAACGTTGATTTAGGAAAGATCAAAATTGAGCGACTACTTGTTGTGTTAAAGAAGTACCCAAAAGCAATATGATACACCATAGATGACCTCAAAGATATCATTCATTCAGTGTGTATGCACAAAACTATGATTGAAGAGGATTACAAACCCTCTAGAGAACATCAAAGAAGGATGAACCCGAACATGAGCGAGGTAATGAAATAAGATGTATTAAAGCTTCTAGATGCCATCATAATATACCTATCTCAGATAGTAAGTGGTTAAGCCTGGTACAAGTGGTACCAAAGAAATGAGGAATAATTATAGTACAGAATGAGAAAGGTGAATTAGTTGCTACACGAATAGTAAATGGGTGGTGTATGTGCATAGACTATAGGAAATTAAACGAAGCCATTAGGAAGGACCATTTCTCACTATCTTTTATTGACCAGATGCTTGCGTACCTAGCTAAGCATTCTCATTTCTGCTATTTAGGTGGTTCTCATAATTCTTTCATATTCCTATTCACCTGAGCGACCTAGAAAATACCATACGTGTGTGCACTTATGGCACATTTGCCTACAGACGAATACCATTTAGACTGTGTATGCACCTCATACATTTAAGCAATGCGTGATGACGATCTTCGCAGACTTCCTAGAGGACATCATGGAGGTTTTCATGGATGATTTTTCAGTGTGTGGGTGAAGTTTTGAGGATTAATTAGCCAACTTAGAGAGAGTGCATGAGAGGTGTGTGAAATTCAACCTGGTATTAAATTAGGAGAAATGACATTTCACGGTGAAGGGAAGCATAGTCCTAAAAAATCTAGTGTCCGAAAGAGGTGTAGAGGTTGACAATGCAAAGATTGAAGTGATTGAGAAGTTAATTTCACCCACCGCAATACGAGAAGTCTGGAGCTTTTTAGGACACGCTGGTTTCTATCGACAATTTATTAAGGACTTTATAAAGATTACCAAACCCCTGACAGGTTTCCTTATGAAGGATGCTGAGTTTATCTTTGATGAACAATGCATTAAGTCCTTTCAACAACTAAAGCACGTGATGATCTCCACTCTAATCATGCAACCTATAGATTGGAGTCTCCCTTTCGAGATTATGTATGACGCATGTAATTATGCAGTATGCATTATTTTAAGACTATGAATAGAGAAAAAGATGCATATAATCTACTACGGTAACAGAAATCTCGATGAAGCTCAAATTAATTGCGCTACAACCGAGAAGGAGCTTCTAGCCATAATCTACGCTATCGATAAATTTCGTTCTTACTTAGTAGGATCGAAAATTATCGTTTACATCGACCATGGTGCCATGCGATATTTGCTAAGAAATAAAGATGTAAAGTCAAGATTAATTCGGTGGATATTGCTATTACAAGAGTTTGATCTAGAGATTCGTGACAAGAAGAGGACATAAAATGTGGTGGCATCCGCTTATCCAGGCTTAGTGATATAAAAAGTGACAAGTTACTCTTAGAAGATTTTTCCCTGATGATAGGCTGATAACATTCATACGATCTAAAGCATCATTGTATGCCCATATCACTTATTACCTGGTTAGTGGTAGCTCAAATTTTAAGGATGAAGTTGTGTTAGTTCAATCTGAAGCTTTGTGGTGTGGAGACTTCTTTAACTACCTCGCTACTAGAGTTTTGCCTCCCGATATGGACTATCGACGTAAGAAAAAGTTCTTTCATGACTTGATACACTATCACTGGGATGAACCTCTCTTGTTCAAAAGGGGTGCTGACGGTATCTTTCATCGATGTATCCTTGAAGAAGAGACAGAAAGTTTTATTACCTATTATTATACCTCCCCTTATGACGGCCATGCGAGTACGTCCAATACCGCTTCAAAGATTTTTCAAGTTGGCCTTTACTGGCCCAACATCTTTAAAGATGATCATACTTTTGTTACGAAGTGTGATTGGTGCCAGCGCACTGGGAATATTTCTAAGAGAAATGAAATTCCACTAAAGAGCGTCTTAGATGTTGAAATCTTCGATGTGTGAGGCATTGACTTTATAGGACCTTTTCCATCCTCCATGGACAATCAGTTCATACTTGTTATAGTCGACTACGCGTTGAAATAGATCGAGGTCATTACCTTTCCTACGAATGATGCATGACTAGTCATTAAGCTATTAAAAACTAACATCTTCCCGGGATTCAGAGTCTATAGACTTATCATAAGTGATAGAGGATCCCACTTTATATTGAGACAATTTGAAAACTCGTTGAAGAAATATGGAGTGAGGCATAAAGTAGCAACCCATTATCATCCACAGACAAACGGCCAGATAGAAATCTCTAACAGAGAAATAAAGACAATCCTAGAGAAAACAGTCTCCACCTCAATAAAGGATTGGTCTGCCAAGAATGGTGATGCACTTTGGGCCTATATGAGTGCATACAAAACACCTATTGAGACTACCCCCTTCAAACTTATTTATGGGACGTCATGCCAACTACCAGTAGAACTAGATCATAAATATTATTGGGCCATCAAAACTCTTAATATGGATTACCAAGCCATCAGAGGTAAAATGAACTTAGATCTCTATGAGTTAGAGGAACTCAGATTGGACGCCTATGAGAATGACATGATATATAAAGAATAGACAAAGAAATGGCATGATAGGCGTATAATCAAGAGAGAATTTAATGATGGGGTACTTGTGTTACTATTTAATTTTATGTTAAGGTTATTTTTGGGAAAGTTTAGCTCTCGATAGTCTGGACCCTTCGAGGTGAAGAGAGTGATGCCATTGGGTGCAGTGGAAGTCTGGAGTAAATCTATTGGACCATTTGTAGTGAATGGGCAGAAGGTCAAACACTACATTACTGGAGAAGACATGGGAAGAGGTGTTGATTTCGCCTTGGATGTACCCCCTAAAAGTTGAGCTTTCAAGAGTTTATCTATCCACGTTAAATGAAAAGTTGAATGGGAGGTAACCCACGAATTTTAGTCTAGTTTTTAATCATTTAAGTTAATTAATTCAATTAAATGATCAATCTTAATCGGAGGAGTAAAGGTCTAGGCATTTAATGAGCTTAAATGGAAGAAAATGAGTCAATGAGGAATGACGACTGCCATACATGTGACAGGTACCTTACGCAAAAACCACGAGGCTGACAGTTGTCCTGAGCATAAAAAGATAACATGGCCCACGAGTGGCTCACAGTATGTTCTTCAACCATTATGACGGGAGTCATGAATTCAAATTTAAAAACTCTGACCATTTCATCGCTTCAGCTCCTAGCAGGCTGGTCGTTAGTGTGTTTGATGTCCGTCAGGACTTTCAGATCACAGATTCCCAAGTTTCAGAAACTGAAAAAGTTGGTACATCCCACCTTTAAATCAATTGTCATCATTTCCCTTTATGTTAGAAAATAGATACTTTATCTCTCTATCTCTCTCTCTCTCTCTATCTATCTATCTATCTATCTTTCTTTACTATTTCAAAAATCGTACCACCCTCTTCCTTACTCCATTCTCACTTCATCTTTTTCCTTTACCATAAAATTTCCATAGCATACATACCAAAACGTTCATTTTTCTATCAAATTCAAAAATAAAAATCACTTCATTCACCACCAACCTTCCATAAAAACAATTCACCCATCAAAACCAAAACTTTCACCCTTCACCCCATTTTCTAGAAATATCTGAATTTCACAATACCCCAACTACCACCATTGAAAATCCAAAATTCACCTTCACCGCCGCCCAAAAATGGTTTTCCATCATGCCTCCAAGAGTATAATAGTTTGATTACATGGGAATTGAATTTCGGGATGAGAACTAGAGGAAATATTTTGAATCACTTACTCAGAGGGACTTGACACTTATGAGGTATACTGATGACTATTGTCTTAGAGCCTTATGTTTATATGATAGTGTACATGAAATGTTTAATAGGATAGGTTAGAGTCACTTTTTTACTCTGCAACGCCCAACCTATGAGAGACTCACACTTAAGTTTCTCAGCTCTTTTAGTTATCACTATCGTAGGAGAACTAACATGGTCCCAGAGGGGCTCTCTTTAAGTTTTTAACAAAGAGTATAAATTGAACCAAGAGGAAATTGGTAACCTACTGCATTTTCACTTATGACATATCATAGCCATAGAGGTTTCCACTAATGGACCTTGGACGCTTGAGTTCAACTTACTCTGGCAGCGACTGACCGAGGAAATGGCATTAAGTATGGAAGGGAAGAAATCTTTTTGTGTTCATAACCCGACCATCCGCTACTTCCAAAAAGCCTTAGCACATATTATATTTGGCTGAGGTGATAGCGCAAGAAATGTGAACATGAAAGAGTTATATTTTATTGGGTGTGTTTTCTAGCCTAGCGAGGTCCATACAACGATATTTATGCTCGCTAACATGGAAAAAGTGGCTAAAGCAAAGAAAGGGGCATTGTGATTAGAGAATTGATTACCTTCACAGCCTACGCCATAGGCTTAGGTAATGAGATTGTACAAGTGTACCCTCTTAAGGGTAGCATTTCATTGGATCTAAATTTGTGTTTGGCGACAAAATTGATTAAACTTAATCCCCTATACGAATATTATTTGATGATTATAAAAGAGGTGGTGAACAACATTATGTTTCCGAACCCGACACTCACTGATGTTAAGGTTGAGGGGAATCGGTTATATCCCTTAGATGCTCGCGAGGGTACTGATGCTTGTGCTGATGCCGAGGAGAAAGATGGGGATATTGATGTGGAGATGGACCGGAGAAAGAGAGTTTCCCTGTCCCATTTATCACCATCTCACTCCTACCCGCATATGCCCCCTCATCCACATTAGTCGCCTCCACCATCGCAACACCACACACTACCCCTCCCCCATATAAGGATATTAGTTCTTTTGTAGGTCACCCATATAGTTTTAAAAGTAACGTTGAGTATGAGCTCAACACTATATGCCATGAGGTTGCCGACTTGTGGCTTGAGTTGCATGCACACAGATCACGTGTTAAACATGCAAGACCACAACATTTAAGAGATGTACTTCTAGATGCGGCAAAACACCAGCATGCACCTGCACTACAACTTTGACGGTGATTAATTTTGAGGTACTATCCTTCCTTTCTCGCGTTTTTATATTTACATTGTGGTTAATGTAAGATTTAAGTGTGGGTAGGAGTTTCCCGCTTTTCTTAGGTTAGATTTATCTACTTTCTAGTTTGGGATATCTCTGCTTTCTAGTTAGGATTTTATTGCTTTCTACTGTTATTTTTGTTTAAGTTTTGTGCATGTTTTGTCGAGTATTTATGTGTTTGATTAATGCTTGTGTACCCCCCATTATTCTGAAATTTTTTTTTCTGAAAAGATTATGTGCTGGCACGTTAGTAAAGTACATGGAATCCGATCGAGGGAAAGCTAAGGTTAACTAAGTCAGATCTTTTTTAACAAAACTCGTGTTGTCCGAACACCTAAAGCCTCCCAATTTTAGATATCGATTTAAATACTAGTTGTGCCATAGCCTCCAAATTCTTTTTTTGTAGTAATTCTCAAGTAGTTTATCTATCAAGTCGGCCATATTCTAGATTCACATACTAACACTACTACGAAAACCTCATTTAACGACGTCAGCTTTACCACGGTTTCGTATCCCACCGTTGTAATAGGATTAAAAATTTATAACGCCATATTTAACGACGGTTGTATTACATAACCGTTGTAATACAAGCTGTGTAACAAGCTTCGATTCCCAGTTCTATATTTTTTTCTCCATATTTTTACATTTTAACACGCTTGTATTAGAAGACCGTTGTACTATATGTATCACGCTTCGATTCACAGCAATGTATTCTTTAGTATTTTTAAGTGCAATAGAGTATATATATAACTTTAAAAATAAAACTGTAAGAGATGAACATATATAGACATAATTTTATTTTAATATTCCATTGAGAGTACATTGATAAACATATTACATATCAAGATCATTGTCAGAGCCCATAGCATAAAATACATCTTCATAATCTAGACATCTCTCCTCACTCCCCTCATCAGAACCATAATATACAGGCCTCATTTTCTTCTTTATCTTCTTCTTCTTCAGCTTCTTCTTCTTCTTCTTCTTATCCTTCCTTACCCTTAAGGCATCCCTGAAGTTGGCAGTTGCTGGTTGGACGACCTCCTGGATTGGCGCCTGACGTTCCTCATTGAGGTTTCTAGGATTTTCATTTGTTGAACTCATTGTTACGAAGAATATATTATTTAGATATGTAAAATTGTCTATTTATAGATGAGGTTGAAGATGAAAAGACTAATAGTTTAATGCTTGTAATGATGATAAGTTGTCAACCGTTCATATTCTGGAACTATATTTTCTTGTAAACCGTTCATATGTTGGGAAGTGCAACGGTTAATAATATCACGATGGTTATAAGTAATGACCGTAGCGATATCACTTATAATCCCGGCGTAATTTTAGGAAAATGTTGTTGCCTGGTGTCGAACCTTGTACCCCGTATAAGGGGTATCGCTACGGTTATTATAACTAACCATTGTGATATTATTAAATTAATATATAATCTATCATAACGGTTATTTAAGAAAACCGTTGTGAAACATTTACCTATATAAGGGAATTAACTTTCCCTTTTTGACAGTCGCGTCGTTTCCTTCACAGCGAAACCCTAGCACCCAAACTTCATCTTTTTTTAGAATCTGCGAGAAGAAATACAAGAAGTATGAAGCTTTTGATTTAAGCTTCTTCCTCCTTGTAGTTCTTCCTGCAGAATCTAAAACTAGATGAACATGGTGATGATGCTGGCGGTAGCAAGCGTAATGTACATATTGTTTATGGAAAATAAGGTAGTCTTCTACTTCAATCTTTTTGTTAAATAGTTCCCATTATCTCGTTTGTTTCATGTTGTTTTTGTTTATTGTTCTCATTTTGTGCAGATTCGACTTCAATGTTTCACAAGCAAGGTGAACTTCATTGTAATGGTACAGTCCCACTTCTTAGGGTTTTGTTTCAACTTTTGGTTGTTTTGTTTTGAATACTAACTAATTTTCTTCATTGCTTCCCACTTCTTAGGTTTTGTTTCACATGGTGATGATGATGGTGGTATATATATATATATATATATATATATATATATGAATTCATTCTGATAAGGTACATATATATATGAATTCATTCTTATATTATATATGAAATTTAGTTTATTATATACTATGTACATTGTTTGTTTTACTATCCTTTTATTGAAAATGTAATCAGTTAAATTGATAAAGAACATTAGTTTATTATATATATATACTATGTATATTGTATATAGTTAAATTTAATACTAACTAATTTTCATCATTGTTTCCCACTTCTTTGGATTTGTTTCACATGGTGATGATGATGGTGGTACCTATATATGAATTCATTCTAATAAGGTACATATATATGAATTCATTCTGATATTGTATATGAAATTTAGTTTATTATATACTATGTATATCGTTTGTTTCACTATCCTTTTATTGAAAATGCAATCAGTTAAATTGCTATAGAACATTATAATCTGAAAATTAGGATGTATTTGAAAACCAACCTTTATCATGTCAATGTTTTCCGAATTGCATCCATTTCATTCCGCACATTTTATGTTCCTTAACATAAAATTTATGGTTCGATGGTCGGTTTCCTTCAATCCATCGATATCTTTTATTATAGTTTACCTCATCGTCTTCACTAATCGTCGTGGTTGTTAAGATCATGATCATTGTTATGATGATAAAATCGTGGCGATTTTTGGCGATGATGAGGTAAACTATAATAAAAGATATCGATGGATTGAAGGAAACCGACCATCGAACCATAAATTTTATGTTAAGGAACATAAAATGTGCGGAATGAAATAGATGCAATTCGGAAAACAGTGGTGTGTTTAAGTTGGTTTTCAAGAACAGTTTAATTTTCAGATTATATAGTTCTTTACCAATTTTAATGGTTGTATTTCTTTAATAAGGTGGATGGTAAAACAAGCAATATACATTTGTATTTAATAAACTAAGGATATATTCCACAACGGTTGAGACAAATAACCATTGTGATAGTTAACATATATGACAACGGTTCATACTGATAACCGTTGTGATAGTTAATATATATTACAACGGTTGAAATACCTAACCGTTGTAATATATCGCGCGCTTCCAGAATACAACAACGGTTTCCAGACCGTTGTAGAAACGACAAACTTACAACAACAATCTACATAACAACGCCTTCGCCCGCGTCATTATATGACATTCCCAACCGTTGCTAAATGGGTTTTTCGTAGTTGTGTAAGTTGGTTAATTGATGACAAATTTAAATTTTTTGAAAATAAAGCAAAAATAAAAGGGCGTTAAAAGGCAGCAACACTTATTGAGTTGGGTAACCCTCACCCAGTCACTCAACCCAATGGTGGTTGAACCCCAACTTCAAACAAAAACATTTGCATCTGCGATCAAAAGTCTAGTTGCAAAACATGAATAATAAATAAAAACGTTTTTGGATTTTCCTTTCAAATGTGTGATGATTATATATAGTGAGACTTAGGTACAACACTATGATTTCAATCAGTGTCTTAGGAGGGAGACTTTAGTCTGTAGTGCATGGTTTGTGTTCTTACAATGCTTGTAGTGTTATTTTGAGTACCAAAAGAATTGACATTTATCTGACCTAAGTTTAGTTCACGTATGAGTACTAACACTACTATTTGCATAAATCTTTCTCATTTACATTGTTGTTGCAACTTAATTTTCACTCTGATCACTCTTTTTTCATATATTCTCGTCAAGGTGTTACTCTTTATGCCTTAGTATACATGGATGAAATTCTAATCACCGACTCTTCCTTATTGCTCATTCACAAGCTCATAGACTCCCTGCATGCTAAGTTTGTTCTCAAGAAGTTGGGATCCCCTGGGTATTTTTTAGGCATTGAGATTAAATGTTTAGCTTCAGGAAATCTTCAACTCACTCAATCTAAGTATATTCATGATCTTATTGCCAAAGTCAATATGAGCAATGCCAATGGTGTCACCACTCTCATGCTTAACACATGCAAACTCAACAAACACGACTCTTCTCTTTTTCATGATCCATTCATGTATTAATCCATGGTTTGTGCACTTCATTATACCACTTTTACTCGCCCTGGTATTGCTTTCAGTGTCAACAAATTATGTCAATACATGGCTTCCCCTCTTCACTCTCATTGGGCAATTGTTAAATGCGTCTTGCGCTATCTTAGTGGCACTTTTGGTCATGAATTTCTCATTTATCTAGCACCACCCTCATACAAACTTTAACTTCATGCCTATAGCGATTGCGATTGGGTGAGTGATCTTCATGGTAGGCGTTCCACCTCTGGCTCATGTATCTATCTCGATCTGAATCTTATGTCATGGAGCTCGAAGAAGCAGCATTTAGTGGCTCGTTCTTGTACAAAGGCTGATTATCATGCTCTTTCACATAACACACATGTGTTGCTTTGGCTTGAGTCACTTCTGCTAGAATTTCATGTGCCTTTTCAATCTCCTACCCTGTTTTGTGATAATTTTAGCGTAATTTTACTGTCATATAATCCAATTCTTCATGCTTGAATTAAACACATTGAGTTGAATATTCACTTTGTCTGTGAATGTGTTATTTCAAAGCTCTTAAAGATCCAACATGTTCCAAGCTCTCTCCAACTTGCAGATCCACTTACCAAGCCTTTGGGAACTGATGCCTTTCAAGAGCTTCATATCAAGCTCAAAGTCATCACTATCACCCTCTATGAGCTTTTATCAGAGGATTAAGAGGCTAGCTTAGGCAACAAGTTACATAGCTTTACATATGCATTAATGTGTGTCAATATGAGTGGATCACCATGCACATGCATGCATGCAGTAATTAACTCTTGCATCATCCACCGTGCATTTTTTGCTATATATAGATGGCTATGATTTTGTAAATTGAGAGAAATTGAATGAATAATGTGAGAAATACATTCTAT
The DNA here is from genome assembly GCA_022829125.1 of Lathyrus tuberosus. Taxonomy (NCBI): domain Eukaryota; kingdom Viridiplantae; phylum Streptophyta; class Magnoliopsida; order Fabales; family Fabaceae; genus Lathyrus; species Lathyrus tuberosus. The sequence continues at coordinate 8,595,440 of JALAZF010000263.1, read as the reverse complement.
CAAGCATAAATACAATCCAATATGAGCACAATAGTATAGATGATCACATAACACAAGAACGAATAATCTCACTATTCAATTATGCGACATATCACATTTGTCTTGATATGATCTCAACGATCAACTCAGGTAACATAAGAATAAACAGGAGGACTCGTCAATTTAACTATAAAAATAAAATGTCATCCTCAAATATGAGTTTTTAATATGCAACTCAAACTATTAGGGGTGGACAAATTTGAACCGCCCAATTGAAATCGATCGACCCATTGTATTTTATGTGCAAATGGATTAGGTGTCAGGTTGATCTGATTGCTTAATTTGGGTAGTATATGCTTGCTTCGGTCGGACTCGAATAATTATTTTAAACCCGTCGTAAACCGAATCCGATCGAACTCAACTACTATTTATTTTATTTATTTTGATTATTATATGGATATCACATTATAAAAATGAGATTCATAGTCTTGTGAGATTATTATCTTTTTTATAATCTAATGGTGCCATTGTGCACTCACAAAGAATAAAAGACAAGCAATATAAAAGTTTGGTGTTATTTAGTTTGTGGTTTAAAGTATGATAATGACCAAATTAATGTCAAATGATATTGAAAATGTTATCACATAATAATAACTTTTTTCAATAATAAAAATTAATAATTCTTCTTTGAATTATTCTAAATTTTTGATAGTTTTTTTTATTTCTAAAAAATGAATGTTTGTGAATTTTATAAAAAATGGGCCATTTTTATAGGTTTAGTCCAATAAATATTAAATTAACCAAACCCACCTGATTTACCCGCCAAATCGATTTAATTAAATTCTCAAAAAACCAAAATTTTATCTGTCGAAATTGAAATTTTAAATTAAAACTGCAGTTTACGTTGGATTTAAGTTTTGGATCAGATACCAACCTAAACTGGCCGATTGTCCAGCTTTACAAACTATATCTTTTTACATCATACTTTAATTTGACATCGGAGTATCTTTTCAAGCACATTCCCATGTTTGAAGAAGTAGATAAAAAAATGACATGAAAATCAAATTAGTAAGATCACATCACCTTTCACCAACTCTCATGATTAACCATTTGTATTCATTCAAGAACAAATATCATAAATTAAAATAACGATCAATTGAAAACTTCACATTTTCATCAATTTTATTCAAACATCGAATAATACTAACAAATCCGAAATTTTTAGCAACATACCATTTTCCCCTAATTTTTTAAAATCAAAATACCACATTTTTCACACTATATGTCAAACTATCACGTTTTCAAACAAATTAATTTTTGGAACAAGGCATCCGCTTAATGCATTGGAGGGTGTGTTGAAAATGTTAGAGAGACTGCCTATTGTCATGTAGGATGTCTTAAAAATTTTAGGAGGTCCGCCAAATGCATTGGAGGGTCCTTTTAACATTTTTTTACAATTATAATTGGTTTTCTACTTATAATAATTTTAATAAATATAAATTTAATATTAATTCTTTATAACTAATTGTAATTTATTATAATTGATTTTCTATTTTAAAAAATGTAAAATATTTTTATAATTTAATAATAATTAAAGCAATAATTAATTAATAAATAAAGCAGTAGTATATTAAACAAAACACTAATTAAAGTAATATTTATTTAGTAAATAATAATTATATTGCATTAATTAATGTTGGGTTAATTGTGATTTACCCCCCTGACATATGAGCGAATTTTGATTTACCCCCCTACATGCCTTTAGGCAACGGTTTTTTTTGAAAAAATCGTTGCCAAAACCTGCCTATGGCAACGGTGGGGGGGTAAACCAAAACACGCTCATATGTCAGGGGGGTAAATCACAATTAACCCATTAATGTTTTATGATCCAATGGAGGAGCTACTCCTTATTGTGTAGTCCTTCTAGGTTGTATTTGGTCCTCATCATTATTTGGTGACAGAGTATGAGTCCCCGTATAATTTTTATGATCCATGAAGGATGTAACAATGTCATTAGTTAACTCCAGTGCCACATTGCCATAATTTTATGTGTTTCCCTCATGATTCCAATTTGGTTTGATAGTAGTTTGGGTCGAGATGAAATCAGGGTGAATGGTTGTGATGGGAACAAAAAGGGATTTGTGATAGGTGTTTGGAAGTTGTTGTATTCTTAAGGGGTAGGTTATATGCATAAGTATGGGTTATAGTGGGTGTTGAAGGTTTATTGGGGGGTAAATTGTGGGTTTTGTTGTTGGATGTTGTAGGTGATTGGGTTAAATGGTGTGTTTTATTATTGTGTGTGTGGTAGTGTTGGCTTAGGTGTAAGGTGGTTGTGTTGGGTTGAAAGGTTTTTGGATGTTGAAGATAGGTTGTTGGGTGTTTGTGGTGTGAGGTGATTATGTTAAGATGTAAGTGCTTATGGATGGTATAGTGTGTTGGAATTTTGAAGATGAGGGTTGGTTAAGAGGGTCAAATAGTAATCTATTATGTGATAAATACAAATTTGAAACACATCTATACCAAGCCAAGTACTCATAACTCGATTTACATTTTGTGGGCATGATATAGTCTTGTAAGACAGTAGTGTGACACTTTTTCCAATGAAAATGCTCTTGTCTATTATGGTTTTTCCAATTTCTATATTTCCATTAGTCTGACGCTAAACTTGTGTGATACTCGTCCATGCACTTTGGTGGACAAGAAATGTCTTGTTGAATGTCAAACTAGAGTTTGACCCTATTTGTATGATGCATTTCCATTAAGCGGTTAGAAGTATTGTTAAACTCCACATGTCACTATCTATTGGATTCTTATCTACAAGTCCAAGACAGGGCCTCCATATAAACTGTTACATAAATTCAAGTAATTAGTTAAAAAAAATTAACGTTAAAATTTAAATATTAGCAGTTTATTTTTTAAAATAATAGATCATTTGCCTCAAAATATATGCACATATTTTTTAGAGCCTTTATACATGCTCATGTAAAAGCCATGCCAACGTTGTAGAGCCCTAATTATATATACTTGTTTTATCTATGTCTTATAATAATGGTGACCACTGAATATGTACAGTGTTACCATTAGTATTTGAAAATAAAAAGCTAGCTATAAGTATTAAAATATAAATTCTAGTTTTTCTAATTTTTATTCGCCAGTGGAATTATCATCTGATTTCATAGAATTGTAATGGATTTTAAGCCAGATCATTTTAATAGTTTGGCCTTTCCTATCTCCGTCCGTCAATTATACTCCCAATAGTGCTTGACAACGAGTATATTCTATATTTGTTTTTCCAAATACTATTAAACTATTTACATGTAAACCTAACAACATTTGTACATCCTCCAATGTGATTGTGCATTCACCAGTTAAAAGATGAAACATGTGTATTTCCGGTCTCTGCATTTCTAATAAGGCGATGATAAATTTATATCAGCTCCATACGATGTTATTTGGATAAGGTAATCAAATCTTGCAAGTATAAAAAATGGATGTATCCATTCGTCGACCTCAATGTGTGCATGTGTACGTGTTCTGAAATGACTTTCATCATAAAAATGAAAATGGTGAAAATGTAGTCAACATTTATAAAAATAGTTTAGGAACAGACAAATTATAAAAAAATGTAGCCAACACTTACATATGAAGCAATGTTTGTCGATGTTTCTCGATGTTCTTCTCCATAAATTAGCAGAGACATTTTCTCAACAACTTTGTTAGTAGGTGGTATTAATTTGTAATTAGGTTGTGTGTAATTTTGGAGAGGTGGATGATGATATTTATAGGAGAGTTGAGAAGTAAATGGATGAATATTTCAATAGTTGAGAAGTTAATTTTCTTGCATGCTGGTACTTGAGATTCCTTGTATGTATAGAGTTTTACTGACCCACACCAGCATTGGGCGGTCATGTTTAATTTGAATGGCAACTGTGAAAGTAATGGACAGGGCCGTCTTTGAGGACGTGCAAGGAGGGCTACCACACAAGGCCTAAAATTTTTCACGATTAAATCATACCTAAATAGGGCCACATAAATCTTTGTCATTGTTAAAACGTGGTTAAATAGAACCTCTAGTTTTTTTTTGTCATTCTTGAACCTTGACTAACCTACACATGGCCTCCAAAAACTTGAGACGGCTATGGTAATGGGCAATTATCTTTTAATTTGACTGACATCTGCCACTTCATTGGGCAGTTCTTATTTATCTGCCATGTGAAGTGATATGACTCATGCATGCAAAGACTGGTGATTGCATTTGTATTGGGCGGTAATGTATCAAACTTCCTAACACCTGCATTTGCATTGAGTGATCATTTTTGGTAGTTTGTTTTACTGTTTGATCAAGGGATCAACATGAAAAATAGTGAGAAAAAAGACAAAAAAACATATTCTTTTTTTAAGTAGCCATTGCTCCATAACTTGTTCACCAACACAAAACACTTGCATAAAGTTTGTATACATTAGTTCCACACTCAACAATATATAGTTAGTGCCCATCACAAATGATATATATATATATATATATATATATATATATATATATATATATATATATATATATATATATATATATATATATATATATATATGTGATTTCAGAATTAGCTTCCCAAAAATAGAATTTTGTCGTTTCATGATCAATGGAAAGTCCAACTTTCAACACTTAAAAGATATGATACAGTCGAAGCTTTGATTTGGAACTGTTACATAAATTATTTACCGCAATACGGTGAACTTTGAAAACAACCTTGTAAAATTTGTACCATTAAAGATTTGAGACGACGAAGATGTTAAAGCTATGTTTGTAAATCATGAATTTTTTGAGTTTGATTTCATTGAATTATATATAAGATTTGAGCAGTGTCAACAATCGCAGGTGTCACAGATATCCAATGAACTAAAAGAAGAATCATCAGCTATAATTCCCATAGAAGATGTTGAAGAAGAACATGATGAAGAAAACGAGGCACAAACCAATCATTATTTTACTTTTTTTTTGTTTAGAGAAGGTAAATATGTCGAAGCAGATGTGCATGTACAAGTCGACGAAGATGAAAGTGGACATTGCATGGAATTTGAAGAATAAGGATTAGCCATGCATTTGAGTCTCTTTAAGGTTTAAGGTGTTTTTGTTTGTATGTCACGCTTGTATCAGGTTTGATGCATTGAGTTGACTGCTTGTTCATTATTAATTGTTCACTCTAAAGTTGTTAAGCAAGAGTGTATTGTTCTTAGTTGAAGCTTTTAAGCAAAACTATGTATTTTACTTGGAAGGGTTGGTACTTCTATTTTGGGTAGTTGTTGAATTGTCACTGGTTTGTGACTAATAGAAATTGAGAGGGGGATCTCATATCTAGAGGGTGTCTAGGTAGAAGTTGCATAAGGTAGTGATTAGGCGAGAAGTTGTAAACGGGGAAGTTTAGCTTTGAACTAATACTATCATAGTGAATTTCCTTCCTGGCTTGGTATCTCCCAGATGTAGGTGAGTTGCATCGAAATGAGTTAACAACTACTGGTGTTATTTTTATTTTTCTTTAATTGATTTTTGTTCTGCATATTTGTGAGTGATCAAACTATTTTGATCCCATTGTTGTGACATCTGTCTGGACATCTGGTATCTGCGTGCCAGAATTTCAATTGGCATCAGAGCAGGTCACCCTATTCTATTTTTGGGTGAGCTTCAGGGAGTTTATAGGAAATGTTAACAAGCCCTTAGTCTTAGATGGCACTAACTATGACTATTGGAAGGCACATATGATGGATTTCTTAAAATCTATGGATAGAAAAACTTGGAAGGCTATCATCAAGGGTTAGGAGCACCCTGTGGTTAAAGATAAAGATGGGAAGGAGTCCTTGAAGCCATAAGAGGATTGAACCAAGGAGGAAGATGAAACTGCTCTTGGAAACTCCAAAGCCATGAATGCTTTATTTAATGGAGTTGGCAAAAATATGTTTAGGTTGATCAACACATCCACTGTAGCTAAAGATGCTTGGGAAAATTTCAAGACAACTCATGAAGGCACATTTAAGGTAAAGATGTCCATACTTCAGCTGCTGACTATCAATTTTGAAAATTTAAAGATGATAGAGAATGAGAGTATTCATGATTTCCACATGAATGTTCTTGAAATAGCCAATGCCTTTAGTGCCTTGGGAGAAAAAATATCATAAGAAAAGCTGGTTAGAAAGATTCTTAGGTCTCTCCCTAAGAAATTTGACATGAAGGTCACAGCCATTGAAAAAGCCTAAAACATCAGCAGTATGAGAGTTGATGAGTTAGTGGGGTTACTTCAAACCTTTGAATTGAACATGAATGATAGAATTGAAAAGAAGAACAAAAGCGTTGCTTTTGTATCCAATGTTGAAGATAAATAAGGTCAAACTAACCTGGATACTGATGAGGGACTGTCAAATACCATTGTTCTACTTGGGAAGCAATTCAATAGAATTTTAAAGAGAATGGACAGAAAGGGAAGACCAGGTGTCAAGAACATCACATTTGACATCAGGAATAACTATGATTCTCAAAAGAATACAAAACTGAAGAGAAGACAGATCAAAGTAAAGGGATTCAGTGTTATGAGTGTGAAGGTTTTGGTCACATTAGGCCAGAATGTCCCAACTATCTCAAGAAATAGAAAAAGGGCTTGACTATATCTTGGTTTGATGATGATGGGTCAAAAGATGAATCCAACACAGAGACTGTCAAACATGTTACTGCTCTCTCTGGCAGATGGGCAGATGAAGTAGAGTCTTGTGATGAAAATGTCCTCTATGGAGATTTGGATGTGTCCTACAAGAAAACTTGTGACAGATGTGAAGAAAGACTGAAGACAATGGCTAATCAGAGAAAGGTAATAGCTGAATTGGAAAGTGAGAAGAAGGAACTCTTAAATACTATTTCTCAGCTTAAAAATGAGGTAACTCTCTTAAATTCCAAGCTTTATGACATGACAGATTCCTTGAGTAGGATGAAATATAGGGCTGAAATAATAAAAGACACTAGAGATGCAGATGCTCGTTATCAATCTGATAGTAAATAAAGAAGGGTGTAAAAGTTCCTTCCTTCTAAAAGGAAGAAGATGGTCACAATGTCTGACCACATGTTACAATATTCCGGGAGACATAATGAGCCTCCAAATAATTACCAATCTTGTTAGAGATGTCATTACTGTGGAGAGTATGGTCATATAAAGCCTTTATGTTATAAATTGTATGGAAATCAAAAGTTTTCAGCTCATACCAAGATTAATCAAGTAAGTAAAAATAGAAGATCTAAAGAGAAAGATGTGAAACTAATAGCACACACTTCCTTGATGACCTCAACTAGAGAAGACTAGCACTTTGACAGTGGATGATCTAGACATATGACAGGGGTTTAGAAGTTGTGGTAGATATCAAGCCTCATCCCACAGGTTCTGTCAAATTTGGTGATGGGTTTAATGGTGAAATCAAAGGAGTTGGAAAGCTAGTGTGTGTTGAATCATCTAGTTTAAAAAATGTTATATTTGTAAAAGGACTAACTGTTAATCTCATCAGCATTAGTCAGTTGTATGACCAAGGATCATTAGTTAATTTCTCAAAGATAGAATGCCTTGTCAAAAATGATAAAAATGTTCTAATAAAAGGTATAAGGTCTAAAGACAACTGTTATTTGTGGGAACCTCAAATAACTGCTTACTCTTCCACATGTTCTGTAACAAATGAGGATGAAATGAAGCTATGGAACCAGAAACTTGGACACCTTCATCTCAGTAGAATGAGGGAAATTATATATGAAAGAGCCATTAGAGGAATACCAGAATTCAAGGTCAACTATGGGAAAGTTTGTGGTGAGTGTAAGGATAGGAAGCAATCCATGATGTCTTTTCCAATGTTACGACATCAGACTACTTCCAAGGCAGTGGAACATCTTCACATGGACTTAATAAGACCAATGCAGGTAGACAACTTGGATGGAAAGAAATATGTCTATATAGTTATTGATGAGTTTTCAGAGTGTACATGGGTGAACTTTCTAAAAGAGAAGTCTGACATTTTTGGAGTCTTTAATGATTTATGTCGAAATGTTCAAAAGGAGCAAAATAGTATGATTGTCAAGGTTAGAGGCTATGAGTTTAAGAAGGCAAAATTCTCTAAATTTTGTACTTCTAAAAACATCAATTATGAATTTTCTTATTCCATCTCTTCTCAACAAGATGGAACTATTGAGCAAACGACAAGGGACATACGAGAATCGGCTAGGGTCATGCTTCATGCTAAGTGACAACCATATCACTTTTGGGCTGAATCTATAAATAATGCTTGTTATATACATAATAAGGTCACCTTGAGGGCAGGCTCTTTAGTTACTCTCTATGAGCCATGGAAAGGAAAAAAACCTACAATCAAATACTTCCATATTTTTGGAAGTAAATGTTAGGTCTTGGCTAACAAAAATCAAAAGAGTGGGATGGATCCCATATGTGATGAAGGAATATTTCTGGGTTACTCATCAAGCCACAAAGCTTACAGAGTCTTTAACTTCAGTGCTGGAATGACAATGGAATCCCTCAGTGTGGTGATTGATGATTCAGTTACAGAACAAAAGATGGATGTTGAGGACAATGTTGGAATATCCTCTGTGCAGACTAGTAAGGCAAGAAAAGAGGAAAGTTGTAATTTCACTGGCATTGTGTTAGATAACTCTCAAGTTATTACAGGTCTCACTGTTAGAGCTTATACAGAATAATCCAAGGAAATCATTGGAAGACACCCTAATGAATGAGACATTACTTAATCTATAAAGGTATTATCAAACTCATGGCTTATCACCAAACCTGAATCAAGGATGAGTCCTATTGTTCAAGAGAAGAAGATATTGAATTGCATCATTGGAGCAAGGATTGGTGGTATGCATTACTATTACAACACAAATAATATGCTGAAAGAACTAGGCAAGGTGGAATGGGTTAGTGATATGTATGGCTGTGTATCTCCAACAAACAGTCAGATTACCTGCATCAATAAGGAGCAAGTATGTGCTTCTTGGTGGATTGTTGTAGCTGAAGGAGGTGAAACCGGAGGAGTTTGCCTTCAACTAGTGTGGATAAGACAGATGTTTAAGAATCATAATGACAAGGCTGATGTTCTGACATTACATTGTAAGGATCTGAATGTTATCAAATATTTCATCCAATATGGCTGGAAAAAGAACCATGACAAGTATAATTAACTAATCAGGAATCTTGATGAAGGAAAGGTTGTTATTTTGAAGCGTGTGGACACTAAGGATCAACTGACTGTTATGTTTACTAATGCCTTATATGGAAATGTACTTGAGAACATAAGTTGTGAAGTAAGAACTGGCACTGTTGAGGAGTTGTAACAATTACATAAATGGAGGAATGTAACACATATTGCATCTTTCCTTTATTTTTTGATGCTTGGTAGACCTGAGCAAGTGACTTTAGTTAAGGGATAAAACAAAAGATCTCTGCAAATAGGAGGGCTGATTTGAAGAAAACATGTTTTAAGGCTGTGGCAAGGGAGTTCAATGTCAACACTCCTAAAACATGTGGCTGCAACAAGAAGTGCAGAAGGATCTTTGACAGGGGCAAGATGTGGAAGATTATCTGAAGATGATTTAACAGCGTGCTTCCATCTGACTGTGTGTTTCCATCTATGTTTATGCTTTATGCATTTTTTGTGTGATTCCATTTATGCTTGTTTACATTTACTCTATTGTTGTCAATTTTTGGCTAAAAAGGGGGAGTAAAGTGTTAGTGTGCTTAGTCTATTATTTCTGATGTTGGATCAGATGTCATAACTTCATGTCATGTTTATACTACTGTTTAGGAAGAGTAGTTTTCCCTGTTATCTCTGACTTTCTAAAGAAGCATCTACTTAAGGAAAACGAGATCCTTTTGTAAAGATCTTGTGTGGCTAATCTCTTATGAAGAATCAAGCTTTGACATGTTTGGTTTCTCTGAAGATGAGGTGGTTGTTACAGTATAGTAAAGCAGGATGAAGGTTGTCTACTCTAACTTGATATCATTAATTAAGTCTATGAGAACATGGAACTCTTGTTCTGTTATAGGGAGGAGGTTCTTTAAAGTGGTAGAATGAAGGACTGAACTCTCCAGTTGGATGTCTGATCAGATGTTATGACATCAAGCGGAAACTTCAGGGTCTTAGTTAATGTTGTGGCACATCATCGTAAGATAAGTTGATCTTCTCAGAAATAAATAGAATTAATGCTTCAAAAAGGTCTATCTCATGCAGTTTGCGGGAGCTGCAAGAAGGAGTAGATGTTACATGTCTGGGTCTTGGTGTATATAAGATAGCTTGCTATGGAGAAGGTGGATTATGTAACTTGAAGATTATGTTTCATTGGTGGATCAGAAGATTTTCTGAAGCTCTGAAGAAAAGCTAAGATTAACCAAATAGTGGCATTTGGTTGATCTTTAATGTGAATTCAAGCAGTGTGCTTGGAACTAATTACTCTTGTGCATAAGGGTAGTTGGTTGAAAATTAAAGGAGGTCCTGGTTCTGTTCATATCTTGGAGCTTGTGGTAGAATCCCTAAGTTGCTTATGGAATATTACCTTCTTTTGGGAGATATATGAGAGTTTATTTCTCTCTTTGGTTGTATGGAGTTCTTATTGATCAAGCTGGTGGAGCTGTGTTATCTGAAGATCTTCAGTTGGATTACTGTGCTAATAGTAAGTCCAATGGTAATTGTATCAAGAACCATAGTGTATGGTGTCTGTGATATGATCAGGATGTCCTAACTGATGTTAGAACATCATCATGTTTTATGAACTTGGAGTTCAGATTGTGGAAGCTGATATTCACCAGTTGAATCAGAAGTGTCCTAACTTGTCATATGGGAGAATGATGAAGTGAAGATTGTCTTGGATCATGGGGTGTTTATCTGGTAGTCTGATTCTTTTTGAGGTCAGAATGCTTGTGGAGAGGTGGTTTCTTCTGCTACAAGTAACTCTAGAAAGAAGTGGATCAGTTTGATGCTTGTGAAGCAAGTAAGCTGAGGATTTCTGGAGCATATATTTGATGTCCTTCAAGTGTGAAGAACATCTGGGCTAGCTAACAAACTAGGAGATTTTGTATGTCTCTTTGAGGAATGTGAAGCATTCTAGATTCAGTTAGATTTTATCTCAAGGAACAAGGATATCTATGGCTGTAAAGTTCGTGGTGGATTTGTACAGGGTATGGATGGTTTCTGGATGAGAGAGATCAATGGTGATTTTGGTCTGAATCCAAGAGTTTGTTGGTTGTGGTACAAGGATGTGATCCTGGTACTCTCTCACTATATGATCATGAAGTTTGTCATGGGATATCATGTGGTGATTTTGGGTGTTTCTTGTTAGAAGGAGCACCATTTCTGGAAGATAGGGGGATAACTTCTGTCTGTTGAGTGTACTAGTGTGGTACATGGATTGGTTGTGGGTCAAGCTTTGAGTGAATGCGTTCAGCAGATGTGTTGAACAGGGAGTGTACTCTTGAAGACATGAAGATGCGTCTTATGTTTTCCATTCATTTTAAGGTGTTCTTCTTGCAAAAGAGCACCGGTTATCCTTGATAGGGGGAATTGGACTTCTGTCTTGGATCTATTGCTGCTGTAGTGCAGTTTTTTATCAAGATTATTTGTGGTTTCAAGCAGTTTATGATAGAGTACCTCTGGTGAGGATGTAATGTCAGAGGAGATGTCATGACATTATGTTACTGGTTTAGTTCTGGGTGGACTTGACTGGTTGATTTTGATTCAGTCATTGGGTGTCAATGGATTGAATTAGAGTTATACAAGCTTCTTGGGAGTATCCTGAGAGTCGTTGCTTGTGTCTACGAGAATTTAATTTTTCTCTGTAGAATTAGCTAAGGGTCTTGAGAGACTTTGTTGTTATCTGGAAGATGTTTGAAGAAATGTCTTAACATATTGGTCAGTTTATTGTCTTCTGGTTGATAGGATTATTCTTGGGGTTCTTTGAAAGGCATTGTGACTATGCATCAGAGGTTACAAGAGGGACTAAATATAGTCTGACAAAGTGTTAGAACATTGTTTAGGACATGCGGCTATTTGCAAACTGATTGTCTTGAACGATGGAGAGTGTGTCTTAGAAAAAGCGTGTTAAACATGTGTCTTGAGACGTGCGTATTCTTTGGACGGTTCCCCTTAAAAGAAGAAACAGTCAAAAGTGTTCTGGCCAGTGCTTTCTTTTTGGAAGTTTCATTCCTTATTTAATGTTCGTATTGAATTGACCTTCGTTATTTTCAATGGTTCATTACATCTTAAGGAAAACACTCTGGTATATAAAGGGGGTTATTAGCTTCAACTTGTCTCAGTTTGTCTGTTATGTTGTGTTGGGTTCTCATGGGATTTATCCGCTTTTGGGTTTGTTCAGTTTGGGTATGGGTATGTCTTGGACATAATTGCCAATTTTTGGCTAAAAAGAAGGAGAAAAGTATAGGGGTTGAGTCTGTCTTTGAAGTTGGTTTGCAAGGATGTTGGACAGAATGTTCTGACATTCTGTCTGAGTCTCAGGTTTCCCTTCTGTTCTGAGTCCTTCCTTCGTGTCCTATGATCTGAGTTATGAACACAGTTGTGTCCTATGTTCTGAGTTACCCACGTTGGTGTTTGGTTGCTTTAGTAGCAAAATTCTCCCCCCCAAGTGAGGAAGTATAGATTCATGGGGTAAGGGGGAATGTTAGTCATCCTCTTCCTCGTGTACACCAACATGAGTGGAGTCACATCAGTATTCCAATCATAACCGCCACTCAGGGTGAAGAGACGTCAGAAGCATCCTGGGTTTATTGTCCAAAAGGAGTTTTAGCCAAAATTTGTCAAAAGGGGGAGATTGAAAGCTCCAATGGTTTGACTAAATTTTGGTTAAAACTTGATGATCAAACATGAAGAATTCTGCCGAAAAACAAAAATGTCGAATGAAATGTCCTAGCATGAAGACTCAACATCTGGACAAATACAACAAATTATTTTAATTCTGTTTCAAGATTTAAGGCGCGATTAACAGCGGATCATGGAAATAAGATTTGAAGCCCAAGAAAGCAGAAGACTATAAAAGAAGACTTAAACCTAGGGCTGGATAACTAACCTATTGTAACACTTTTGTAAAGTAGAAAATAGGGTTTAGGGTTTTGAGAGTCTTAGGCTTTCTTGTGTTGTAAGTCTCCCATTGTATTGGTTTGATACATTGTGGTAGACATAAATGTTTATACAGATTCAAAAACCTGTAGGTAATGAATCGTGTATTGTTCTTGGATGAAGCTTTGAAGCAAATCCGAGTTGTGTTGTTAGTCGAGAATGCTCGACTGAACTGTGTATTAAAAAAGGTGTCTTTCAAGTAGGATGATACAGTTATTGTGACTATAACTGTTAAATATCACAGGTTATGGTTTAGGGAGTGAGATGGGTTTATTTTATCAATTAGATGCGACTTCTAATGATAAAGTCTCCATTGGGTAGTGATAGGTAAACCAGAGGTTGTTTACTGTAAACCGGAGGTTGTTTACATAAAACTATACTACTGATACTGGATTCTTCTTCCTAGCTTGGTAGCCCCTAGATGTAGGTGATTTGCACCAAATTGGGTCATCATATTCTGTGTTGTTTATCATTCTGTAATTTACAGTTCAGTTTTGATTAATATGTTGTAACAGATGTCGAAACATTTGTCTTGCTATTGTTGTTGATATTCAATATATCAGTTTGTTTCTTCTGCCATTGTTTTAAAGTTATGCAGAGATCAATGTCGTGACATGTGTTAGGACATCTGCTATCTGCTATGCCAGAATTTTAGATAGGATGACGTTTCAACTTGTTATCTCTGACTATGAAGATGAGGATGAGCTAGACTGTGATTGGGGAAACTGGGTAGGTCGTAAGGCATTAGAGGGTTTAGATTGATGTAATCTTAATATTCTCCATCCTTATTTGTAATCCCTTTTTTTTATTAATGAAAAATTGTTTTAACCATTATTAAATTTGCATAAGTACAATTTTTACTTTTCCCTTTGATTTTCTGACAAATGCATAAACAAAGTAAAAAAAGAACAGATGAAATAATAAAACCAACAAATAACTTTTAAGATGACATTTACACTTGTCTTAAGAGAATCTTTATTAGGACTACATACTAGACATCATTTCCCAAGAGTTAGACGTTAAAAGATTGATTTGACTAATCAATATTAAAACTCTAAACACTCAAGGTAACATATGAATAGACTCTATAAAACGTTCAGAAAACTATTTTTCTGAATCACTTAATCTTTAGAACACCAAAAATGTATAAGAAGAAGCAAATCTGGGTTCCAAATAGAAATTTTAGAAAGGCATCAATATTGAAGCAACAACTCAAGCAAACGAGAAGAATGTAGCAACGGAAGCATCTTCAAGCAAGCAGATTTCTTCAGAGGCACATACATCTACAACAACCTTTGTTGAGACATAGAGAAGAAAAAGAACTTTTAGGTCAAAACACATAAATCTTTTGAGGAATGAGGTTATTGAGTTTGCAAAGAAAGATTGGGAGGATTGTTTAAACAATCTAGAAATGTCAGATGAGCCGAGGGAAATCCTTAGTACAAATCCAAATGTCTAGAAAGTTTTTGATAATATGTAATGGCTACCAATCTTTCAATGAGTATGTTGCAAGTTTTTTGAGTTTTAACCCTAATTTTTCATTCTCCAAGCAACATAAGAAATGCACATATAACAGTTAAGACACACAAGAACATGAACAATTTTTCAATAACAAGACTGCTTAATATAAGATGTTTAATAATTACAAGGCATATATTTGCAAAAATCCAACATCAGAATCTCTCAAAGATAGGCTCAAGCCTTTATCTCCAGATTTTAGAAGAATCGTCCTTTGAACTTATGATGACTCCCTGTTGGATCAGTAGTTCAGAAAGAACTCGTTCATAAGGAAAGAAGAATATCTTTCCCTTGTGAAAGGATGAAAGAGTCTTCTTCAGATAGCCAAACATAATTTGAGAAAGATCAATCTGCAAGTCTGAATTGAGAAGAAGTAGTAAATCTTTTTCAATAAAGTCCACAAGTTATAGATCCTTGTCCTTAGGTAGCAAGTTTGAGTTCAAAATATGATTCCAAATAATTGCATTAGGACGAAGATTTGAGACCAGAGAAAGGTTTGATGGATCTACAAAAGGACGCCAAGTAGAAAGATAGTATTCCCAAACAAGAGTACATGTGATTTCTCCAATCTCCTCACAATTGATTACATTAGCAATTGTCTTAGAGGTTACTGTTATAGAAACACCAGAAACCTTGGAAAGAATAACATACTCAGAATTTAGCTCGACAATGGAAGCATTAACCCAAAATTCTTTGACAAGATTTGGATAAGTAAAACCACAGAGCATATCAAAGTATCCATTCCAGCCTTATTCATAAATAGTCTTCCAGAAGTTAAAACCTAGCTTAAGCAGCTCTTCAAAATTCACAAACTTTTCATTGATGACAACTAGTTGATTCGGTGAAGAATTAACTAGAGAATTCATCTAAGGTTTGGTTTTATCAACACACAAAAGAAAAATAAATAAAAAGAAAAGATTTAAACAAGATTATGGCCACAGAGGAATAAGAATCTTGTCATAGGGACATAAAGGGTGACATGAAATGATGTTTCACAAAGACAAGGGATAGAGACCATAGATGTATAAAATAAGAAAACATCATTACCCAATGGTCCTTACCTAATAGACTTCTTGAACATACTAAATGATTTTCAACTTTGTGGAATTTTAAGTAAGACATGTTTTTATTTTATTTTAAAATAATTCTTACTTAAACTGGTTTATCAGAAGTAAAGATTCCTTTTTTGAATCTCAGAAACTGACAATTTTCAGAAGGTATCTGTCATCAGAGTCTAGTAGGATTTAGACTTTGAGTGAGATAACTTATGTTAGTCATCAGTCTTTGATATTCTATTCAGAGTCAAACATTTCCTCTTAAAACCATATATAAGTTTTTTCTGATAGATGTGCTTGATTCAAGAATGCTGAGTTAGTTTCTCTGACTACTGACTGACAACAGTATTATCATAAAAGGTGAGAAAACTGTTTCCATAAATATGACCATCTTCTAGTTAATGATATATTCAGTATAGTCAAACACAACATAGTTTCTTTTCAAAGATTTCTGAAGATTCTTTTGTTGTCAACAAAAATAATTTCTCTAGAGATCTAACAGAGACTTTGTATTCACTCATACTTAAATAGTTCATTTAGTTAAGAAGTTTGCAAGAGTAAAGAATTGAACATACCTTTTTTTTAGTTTTTATTGGCTAGGCTTCGGGCAAGTATTCAGATTTGACCATGGAATCTAAATCTTGTCTTCAAGTGGATTCTAAGTCAATGGAAATTAAACCAATGATTCCACTTTCTTCTCCAAACTTCATACTTTTGGAATTCTTCAGCTTTTGAGTTTGGTGTGTAGGATTTTCTTCCATCACAGGTTGTAAGCAACCATTGATCAAGTGTCATGAAAGATGCCTTGCTCATTTCTTATGTGATACCTGCAGCAAATACAATTTAGGATTTTGGTACCCATATTTCTGTGGGTCCAAAAATGTTAGTCCGAATATACTTTTTTTTACTTCATGCCTTAGTCTGATAGTAGTACCAAGATTCATTCCAGAACAGAGTCTAGGATGAGTTATGGCACTTAACAAAATCTTGTTCTTAGCAGAGTCTTTGATTTCATTATCTTGGATTAAATATTTTGACTTCATAATCCTTGATTTTAAAATTTCAAACTAGCATAGAAATAGATAGTGTTTGCTATCAGAGGTTAGCATAAAATAAGTTTTCAGCATAGTCTTAGTATTGCTAGAATGAAGAAGAAATGAAAGGTTTCTCAAGGAATTGTCCTTTAACACAAATTCTATGATAGCCTTCAATTTCCTTAGGAGAAATAGAGTCACTTAAGATTTTAACTTGAGAAGCAACTCTTCACCAGATTCTGAATCCTCAACTTTGTCAGCTTCATTAAAATATGCTTTGAAGATCTCTAACATTTTCTTTTTGGGTTTTTTCTGCCTAGTAGGTTTTCTCCTTGTTCTTAAGATTGGGATAATTAGTTAAAATATATATTCAGAAGCTTCTAAAGTTAATCTTCCATTAACAAATATCACACTCCATTTAGTCGAATGAAAGAATCTTTTGATAAGGAAGGCAAATTCCTCATCATCAGACATTCCATAGGAATTTTCTTCAACAAGCTTGAGGAAGGTTGATCTCTTTGACAACTTTTCTTCATCTAATTCTATTTCTTTACTTTGAAGATTATTAATCAAATTTTCAAGACTCGGCATACTCAAGTTTTTGACTTCTTGAATAGTTGTGACTTTTGGTCTGAATCTAGCAGGGTGACTTCTTAGAATTTGCTTGGAAAAATTAGATTAAGTGTAACTAGATAAGCTTCTAACTGATTCCCTTCAAATTTAGAACGCAAGGGTTTAAAGATAGTCTTAGAAGTAGACATATCAATGATGTTGATATACTCAGAATGAGGTAAAACATCTACCAGAATGCTACTAACCCCAAGATAATTCTTGTAAAGTTATTTCTGAGCTGGCGTAAGAGATTTTCTATCTTTGATCATCTCTACACCATTAACTTCTATAGTAATACCTTTCTCAAAGGTACTCCATAGACCTTCATTAAAACCCTTTTATCAAGACCAAATATGCTTTGCTTTTTCCATCATTTAAATTCAGCAAAGTCACCACTGAATATATGAGGATTGGCAAAGTAATATTTTTATATGGTACTTTATTCCTTCTTGAGATAAAGTCTTTAGCAGACATATTTTTCTCTTTGGATCATTATCTGCACCACTGTTAAGTGTTATGCACAAACCATGATCTAATACCAAGTGAAGCTGAGAAAAATATATAAGAAGGGGTGAGGGGTTGAATTGTGTTATTCGTTCTTACTTTGTTTCAGAACAGAGTTTAGATTCTAAACCATGTTCAAATTCTGATTATAAGTTATAGTGGAATAATAACAGAAGCAAATAAATAATAACATAACACACAGAGATTTATCCTGGTTCCTCCCAAATTGAGAGTAGTCCAGTCCCCTTGCAACACAAGAGATTTTTCACTATAATCAAATCACGATTACAATTGCTTATTCCCTCGACATAATACTTTTCTGCTCAGACCCTCAGCACAAGAGTTCTTGCTTAAACCCTCAGGTTCAAGACTTCTTTCTTAGACCCTCAGGCCCAAGACTTCCTGCTTAGATTCCACGAATCCAAGACTTCCATGCTCAAACCCTTAGGTTCAAGACCTCTGCTCATACTCCACGAGTACAAGACTTCCCTGCTCAGATTCCATGAATCCAAGACTTCTGCTTAGCCCTACAGTCTAAGACTTCCTGCTTAAATCAGATTCAAGACTTCTGCTCATACCCCTCAGGTATAAGACTTATGCTCAGACCCACGGTCCAAGACTTCCCTGCTTAGATTCCACGAATCCAAGACTTATTCGTAATCAACATCTAATCAAGACTTCAATGCTCTAGCACATAGCAGGAGACTTACTTGGTTCAAGCTCACAGCAAGAAACTTTGATGCTCAAGCACATAACAAAAGATTTTATCTAAACTACTAAATAACTTATTTAGCATAATAGAGAACAATATGTACTTGATACATAATCAGAGGTACAGGGTAATAACCATAACAAAGATCACAACACTTAAGATTTCTAAGATATTCAATGTTTAATAAATCGTAAGGCTTTGTACAATTTACAACATATAACAAAAATTTTGCATACTCGATTGTGTTGCCATTGTTGATCTTGTTATCCTTCCATTCTGATAGAAGCGTGAAATGCTTCTTTCTTCTTGGGTCTCCTTCTTTATTTTCCTCGTTCCTTGTTGATTCCAGATTGAATCTTCAACTACTTATATAGCAGTTGCAGAATGATAGTTGTTGGAAGAGATAACTTGTACAAGTGTCTTTGTTACTCTATAGTACAAGAGGTGTTGAAGATAGATACATTAAAAGATCTTTATCCATTGTGTAACTCTTTTAACCATAAAGTCTTCCTTGTGATCTTTTACTATAGATCAGTTGAGAGTAGATATCCGTAAATCATGTTAACTCTTCTTGAGCCATGTGAACACAAAATCTAGCTGACAAACTGATTTGACATCGCAGCTTGCTTTCTGCAGTACAGATAACTTAGCTTAGTCCTTGGTTCTGAATGATCACCAGAAGCTGATACATTTACTAAGTGTAGAGATAATATTTTGCTCTTCTGATGCTGATACCTTTAGCCTCAGAGTCTATGCAAACCTATATCATCAGACTTCACTTAATAATGTGCGTCAGTTCTGAACCACCAGAAGCCAGTAACTCATCTTATCTCAAGTGCATCCTTCTGCCAGATTCTGAATGGTTTCTTCTTAAGCTTTAAAACTTGAAAACTTAGAACACACATTAGATAACACCATTGTTCTTTGAACACTTTGTTAATATCAAAATCCAAAGGATATATGTCATGAACAAATCTTGTTCTAACAAGCTCAAGGTACCATGTTTGAAGCTAGGCCAAATGAAATTTACTCGTGCGTTTTTTAATTTTATTTATGCCAAATGTTCTCTTCATTGCAAAAAATTCATTGAAAAAAAATCACATCAAAAGGATTTTTGGATTGAAAATGGCATGGATTCAAAGTTGGGGTCATGGCCTAAAATTTCAGGCCATACATTAGGTTGACCAGGTCTTGGGCCTACTTTTGTGCACACATGGGCAACTGAGTAAATCCCAAAATTAATGGACTTAAAGGTTGAATTTATGTTTGACCCTTGAAACAAAATTGTTGAGGAGTTTAAACGTGACATTTGGCTCAAAATAGATTCCAAAAATATTGAGAAATGAGATAGTTATGGCGTTTGGAACAAGTGACATGCCATACTTGATTTTAGGCCAACCAAACATGTGCCAGTTTGTGATTTCTTGCTATTTTCTTGCATCCAAAGGCCCAATGATGAACACTTGAATACCAAATGAAGGAAGCTTTATTGTTCTTTGAATAATCTTTGATGATTTCTTGAGAATTGAAGGGAGATGGCAAGAAAATAAACACATGAACCATTCTTGAATCAACTTCGAAATTATGCACCAAACTTGAACTTCTCTTGATCAAATGATGTTGAATGAAGCTTGATATGATTGTGACCTATGATTATAAGTCATGCCTTGAAGTGAAAGCTCTTGTGAACCATTTGTTCACCAAACTTTGACTTTGAGACTCCAAACCTAATTTAGAAACCAAGCTTGATCCATTGATTGCAAGTCCCTACATTGTTCAATAAGAAAGAGAAAACAACACATATTTTTGTATTTTGAATAAGGTTACCAATGTTAGAATGTAAATAAACATAGAATCAAAATGAAACACAAAAGGGTTCTTGATGATCTCCCACAAAGGCAACCAAAGAAGTAAAGGTTAAGAGGATATCATGCTTGTAATCTTGATGAGATGCAAATGATATGATAGGTAGAATCTTAGGGATAAAAATTAGGGCATGGCACTAACGAACTGTGCAAGTTTTGTCTATTAGCGTCCTATAGAAAAAGAAGTACCTATGGTAGATATGCATTATGAACTGCCATATAGTTGTACAACAACTATTCTTATGCAAGATCATAAAAAACTTAGGTCTCACTTGATATGCCAATGGTTAGTGCCTCTTGTAGGCAAGGATTCGTCAGCCAAGGTGAGCAGTTGTATAGGTCAAATTATTTATGAATACAAATTCACCCCGTCATACAATGAACTTCCATATTACTTGTTTGCACTTAAGAAATACGTTTCTGGTACAGTGGTAGAAATGGAAACATTACTCTCATATACAAATGACATTACTATTATTGACGGGCAACAAATCTTCCACCACCTATTTTGGGTATTTCAACCATGCATCAAATGCTTTGGATATATCAAGCCTGCACTTCAAGTTGATGGAACCTGGTTGTATAGTAAGTATAAAGGGACTTACTTATGAAAATAGCACAAAATGGTAACAATAATATTTTCCCAATAACTTTTCCCTAATTTAAGGTGAGACAACTGGTGATTAGGATTTATTTCTACAGAACTTGAGAAGGCGTGTTGCTTCTCAACTTGAGTATGTTTGATTTCAAACAGACATGCATCAATTGATAGTGTGTACAATAATCCAGATAATGGTTGGCAATTGCGTTAGCTAATGCTGATGCTTTAAGGTGGGTGGACAATATTTAGTACACAAATGGTCAAAGGCATTTCACAAGGGCCAACATTGGGGTCACATGACAACGAACCTCGTCGGGTCAATGAACTCAGTCTTTAAAGGCATTCATAATCTTTCCATCACAACATTGGTAAGGGAAACCTACTATAGGTTGGGATAATTATTTATTGAAAGAGGTGCACAATGGAGTATAGTATTGGAATTTGGCCATATATTTACTTAAAAATTGTAGAACGTGATGAAAGAGGAAACTAGCAAATCCAACATGCATTAGGTAACAAGATTTGACTACCTAAGTAACACTTTCAGTGTGAAGGAGACGATGGCCCACAATGAGGGAAGACTTATGGGACGTTATAAGGTCAACCTAGTAAATGGTTGGTGTGAATGTGAAAAGTTTCAAGCCTTTTATGTTCCTTGTTCACATGTTATTGCTACATGTTCAAGTGTATCCCAAAACGCTTATGTTCATTTATCCAATGTTTACAGGGTCGCAAACCTATTTGGGGTCTACAAAGAAAGCTTTTCAGTGCTACCATACGAGGAATATTAACTTGTTTATGAAGGGGATCTAATTTTCAATAATCCAATAATGCGTAGGAACAAGAAATCCCGCCCAATGAAAACGCGTAATAGAACCTAAATGGACACGAGTGATAAATTGGAAAGAACATATGGATTGTGTCGTCTTCCTGGTCACACCCAAACGTGGTGTCCCAATGTTGGAACTATTATTAATTAAATTTTTATTTCGTTGTTAAATATCAATTTTAGATTACAAGCAAGTTTCACATATGTTGGAACCAATACTAATTAAGTATTTATTTTGTTGTTAACCATCAATTTTAGATTACAAGCAAGCTTCAATTAAAACAAAAAGAACACCAACGCGTGTAAAACAACAACACAAACACAAATAAAAACACTTAGCACTGCGAAATATCTAAGAGCATACAACAATCAATACAATATAATTTGTTCCAGACACCACATCCCTATACCATTGCATGTTATAACTAATAAACAAGAAAAATTTAGAAGAAATTGAGATGAGGTGTGAAAAGATGGCTCACATCACACGTCTATTTATATTGGTTTCGCTACGTGAATTCGACAAAACAATTGACGGACCCATTATAGATAAATCAAATCAACCGCCAATTGCACTATTGAATCTATACTTAAATAATAAAAAATTTAAAACAATCGGCCAATACATTAGCGGACTTTTACTTTGTGTGTCCGAAGATACTTTTTTAACAAAATATAAATTAATTTTAATTAAATAAATGTAATTGTTTTATTTTATTATCATATTATTATTTAGTTTGTTTAAATATAATATTTTAAAAATTTAATTGGAAAAACATGATAGAGATAATTTTTTTTCTCTAAAACTTCACTTTTCCAACTGTCTTATTCAAATATTGTAAAATACTATAACAAAGAAAAATGATATTCTTACACCCAATTTCTACACGTATACTGTATTTTACTATTCACCAATACGGTAAACAGTGAAATATTATAATATGAATTTAATTGGTATACACCAGGCCCGACCCTGTGCAGGAGCAGCAGGCTCTACAGCACAGGGTCTCATATTTTGGAGGGCCCAAAAATTTTTAAAAGACTATTTTTTTACATTAAAATTAATAAATATAAAAAATATTATAAAATAAATTAAATAAATTAAAAAATACTATATAATAAAAATCCAAAACATTAAAAAAAATTATTAATACATAATTATAATTAAAACTTATTTTTATTGATACATAATTATATTTTTTATGTTATTTTTAATTATTTTGATTGCATTTTATTTTTAAATTTGACCCATTTTCAAATTAGAACTGGGCCTCTAATTTGATTGGGCCGGCCCTGGTATGTACTGACATTGTAAAATTATTTTACACTGTTAACCAATCACCCTTGTGTATCCTGCCACATCAGATTGTAATTTTTAAGTTAACATTATGATAGATTAATAAATTCTTATTGGATGCTGTAAGTACATACCAAATAAACTCTTATAATAATATTATTATTATTTTTTTAAATTTTTATTAAGAAGTACTAATAATAAATTATGTGATTAACCAACTTCATAATTATATTAACCAACATTTTAAGTTGTATTAATCAACTTTGGTAATTGCTCAAAATTATTTTTAATATCTGGACGTTTATTAACCAATTTTATAATTTCATTAATAAACTTTTTAATTTCCATTAACCAACTTTGGTTTACTACTAAATATTATTTTTAATATATGAATGTTCATTAACCAATTTCATCACTTCATTAACCAATTTTTTACATTTCATTAACCAACTTTATTCACTCTTAAAAAGTCACTTGTTCTGGACCGGGCAAGGCTACTTGCCCTTAAGGACCATGCCCAATCCATTATATTTGGCGAACAGACCCAATAGGCACAATATAGCCGTTGGGCACGTCCTCTCCACGCGCAGGGTGGTCCACACGACCAACTACCTCCCCGGATATAACGGAAACGGTTATAAAGGCCACGCGCTTGTCCTTCCATCTGGCAACACCTCATTGGTCTATCAGGCCCCTTTGTTCGCCATCAATCTCCCTATAAAAACCCCTCACTTGAGAGGGGCAGGTATCACAACTCATATACTTGACTTCTCTTACTTACTCTCCCCTTTCTTTTGACCAAATACTTACTTTGGCATCGGAGTACCTTGCAGGTACATCCACCCCTTTTTCTCCTTTCCTACGAGCATCAGCATTTGTCCTACACGAAGGCCGCGACGATCTCCTTCTGGTCCTCTCCGATAAGTGGCGCCGTCTGTGGGAAACTTCGCTTCCCCGTCTTTTCGAATCAAGATCCCTCATCTTTTCACCCAAAAGACCAAAGCTTTCATCTCTCTTCAAAATCCCAGATCATCATGGCTTTCGTTAAGAGTGATACCCACCAAGAACCTGTGGCTGCCGCCGCCAATGTCGACAAGAATGCTTTCGTCGGGAACATCCCATCCGAAAATGCCCAGCGCGACGATGGACCGGCTTCCCCGAAGCCCGACGAACAAAGGCCACGAGCACAAGCCGTGAAACTTTCCTTCGAACCCATTTTGGTTCCTCAAGGCGCTGATCCGACCACCGCGACACTCATCGCCTCTTTGAACAATTCCAACCGTTTCATCATCCAGCAGGGAGAAAAGATTAGCGCCCTTGAGCACGCTCTCCAAGAGCATCACACTTCGGAGACGCTGAACCTCTCCCCGCCTCCGCAAGTTCACTCAAAGCGGAGACGTGATAGTCCCTCACCGGTCAAGGAACGCTCAAGGTCAGGGAGTCCAACACCCGACCGTGCTCGCCGGCATCGTCGTTCTCCTAGGATAACTAGGCACCCCCCTGTTTCTAAAAGACATCGACACTCGGACAAGTACGAGCGCAGGCATACCCGCGGACACTCTCCTCGCCGCAGTCAAAGCCGCGACCACAGTCTTTCTCCATCATTCTCTCACAGCTCTAGCAGTGATGACGAAGCTCAAGGCCCGTTCACGAGGAACATCGTGGACACCCGGATTCCCTGCGGGTTAGAGAAACCTCCCACACTAGCGACGTACGATGGCACGTCGGACCCTCACGAGCACCTGGAGAACATCGAAGCTATGCTCCAGTACCACGGTGTCTCCGGAGCCATTCGGTGTAAAATATTCCCCATCACCCTGAGGAAAGGTGCGATGACGTGGTTCAAAAGGCTCCCTCGAGGATCCATCTCCTCCTGGCGCGACCTGAAAGACCAATTCACCCGCCATTTCACAGCCTCCCGACGACATCCGAAGACAGAGGCAACTTTAGAAGCCATCATACAGGGCAGGGAAGAACCCCTGCGAGAGTACATCGAGAGATTTAATAAGGAGGCAGTGGAAGTCAGAACTTCCGATCACATGAAGAAATACCTCCTCGAGAAAGGGCTCCGACCAAAAAGGGACTTCCGTAAGGCTATCGGGATCAAACCTCCTCAAACGCTGACAGAGCTTCTTTACATGGCCAAAGATTACATTCGCTACGAGGAGAAAGAAGCTGCGTATCGCGCCCGGGACGCAAGAGATCGGGAAGCACCCCGAGTATCCAAAAAGGAGGAGCCAGAGCCATCTCGTAAAGGCATGGAGAAGCGACGGGAGGAACGCCCACGTGAAGGCAAAGGGCCAGCTGGCCGATTCAATGAATACACTGTGCTCACTACCTCACGTGAACGTATCCTCACCGACTACATCAATACCGAATTCAAACAGGGAGGTGTCCGGTTCCCTAAACCAACCGGGTCTAAAGGAAACGTAGACAAAAGTAAATACTGTCGTTTCCACTGTAGCCACGGGCACGTCACGAAAGACTGCGTGCACCTCAAGGACGCCATAGAAATCCTCATCAAAGAGGGCCATCTGAAGCAATACGTTAAGAAGGGAGAGTCCTCCCGACGAGACACGTCTGATCATAAGAAGGAAGCTGAATCAACCCCCTCCAGTCCTCCCCCGCAGGTCGCAATGTCCATCAGCCGACCAGAGGACTTCCTCGTACCTGAACACGTCTACCCGACTTCCCAGGCATCTATACACAGCACCTGGGAGGCCTTTCCTACGACCATGGTTATCTCATGTGGGGGGTACCATGAGCTCACGATAGGATCCATCAAACGTAAGTTTGAGCAGCTAATCGACAGCAGCCCCGACCAGTTATACGCGGTCGGCAAGGGTAAAGGATGATCACAGCCGATCACGTTCTACAAAGAAGAACTCCCCGGAGGATCGCCGAACTCCCACATTCCTCTGCTGATTCAGGCCAAGTTATCGTCGACCGACGTGCGGAGAATCCTTGTCGACCAGGGCAGCTCCGTAGACATCATGTACTCCAGTCTGTTCTGCGCGCTGAAGCTGAACAAATCTAATCTCTCCCCATACGTAGGATCTGATCTCCAAGGGTTCAACGAAGCAACGACCAGACCATGGGGTTACGTGGAGATGCCTGTCACGTTCAGCGAAGAAGAGGCGTCACGGACAATCAAAACGCAATTCTTAGTCATTGATTGTCCATCGCTCTATCAGTGCATCCTCGGCAGACCAGCTCTTGCCGAACTCGTTGCTGTCCCCTCGACAGTCCACCTCAAGCTCAAGTACTACACTGAGAAGGGACACGTTGCCACTCTGCACGGTGACATCGAGGCTGCTCGCAGATGCTTCGAGGCCGCGACGAAGGGGCAAAACCAGATCGCGATAACAGCAACATCTACAAAGCGCACCAGAGAAGCCGAGGGTCCGACCGAAGATGGCCATCCAGGAAAAAAACCCACGCTCCCCGTACACACTATTGATCTCGACAGCAGGATAACTGAAGATGTGAGCGAAGATCGGGACGAGGACAAAAAAATCAGGAGTAACAAGCTCCCACTCTCCCAAACTTCTGCGACCAGTTCCGGACGAAGAATTCGAGATCATCACCTTCGGCAACAATCCCAACAGGGGCGTGAGGATAGGTGCTGGTCTCCCCGACGAGGTACAGAAAGAGTTGAAGACATGCCTCGACGACAACGCGGACCTCTTCGCCTGGAGTGCAGCAGACATGCCCGGCCTCGATCCAGAAACTGCCTGCCACCACTTGACCATCAATCCAGCTGCCCGCGCCATTGCCCAACGACGAAGGAAACAATCCGAGGAAAAGGCACAGGCTGCCGAAAAACTTGTACAAGACCTCTTAGAGGCGAAATTTATTTCTGAGGCCAGATATACGACCTGGCTCTCAAATATTGTACTTGTAAAGAAAAATAATGGAAAGTGGCGCATGTGCATTGACTACACTGATCTCAATCGGGCTTGCCCGAAAGACGCTTACCCACTACCGAGCATAGATAAACTCGTAGACAATTCCACAGGATTCAAGCTCTTGTCCTTCATGGACGCCTATTCGGGATACAACCAAATTCCGATGGCCGACGAGGACAAGAGATACACAGCGTTCATGACTTCCTCGGGGAATTATTACTATAACGTAATGCCCTTTGGACTGAAGAATGTCGGGGCCACGTACCAACGCATGATGAACAAAGTATTCCGATCAGAAATCGGCGATATGCTCGAAGTGTACATGGACGATATGATCGTGAAATCCCAAGAGGAATCCGATCATACCACCCACTTGCGCAAAGTGTTCGACCAAGCTCGAAAATGTAAAATGCGTTTTAACCCAGAAAAATGCACATTCGGCGTGCGAGCAGGGAAGTTCCTCGGGTTTTATCTCACCGAACGAGGAATAGAAGCAAACCCGGACAAATGCCGAGCACTCGTGGAATTCCCCACGCCTCAGTCGAAGAAGGCAATACAATCCCTCAACGGGATGCTCGCGTCCCTTGCTCGCTTCGTAAGCAAGTCCGCCCAGCATGCTCTGCCCTTTTTCAAACTACTCAGGAAGGAGGCAAATTTCGAGTGGACGGACGAGTGCGAGCAGGCCCTCGCCCATTTCAAGCAAGTTCTTTCCGAACCACCTGTATTGTCCCGACCAGACCGCGGGGAAACAATATACCTATATCTCTCCGTGGCCAACGAAGCAGTAAGTGCAGCACTTATTCGAGAGACTACTGACGGGCAGAGACCCATCTATTTTACCAGCAAAGCCCTATAAGGACCCGAAGTCAGGTACACGCAAATAGAACGAGTAACCCTTGCTCTCATAATTTTCGCGAGGAGACTCAGATACTACTTCCTGGCACACACTATCGTCGTCAGGACCGACCAGCCAATCAGGTAGCTGTTAAGCCGACCAGATATGGCGGGTAGGATGCTAAGGTGGTCCCTTGAACTGGCTGAATTCGACATTCACTACGAAGGGAGAAAAGCCCTCAAGGCACAAGTTCTGGCCGACTTTGTGGCGAAAATGACTCCGGATTCGTCCTCTCCGGGACAGACACAGGAATGGATCATTTACGTGGACGGCGTGTCAAGCCCATCGGCAGCGGAGCGGGAATTATCCTCGAAAACGAGGAAGGGACCCTGATCGAAGTATCCCTGATCCTTTCTTTCAAAACATCCAACAATCAAGCCGAGTATGAGGCCTTCCTCGCAGGACTACGACTAGCCAAAGACGTCGGCGCGAGGAAAATAAAAATCTGCACTGATTCCCAACTCGTGGCATCTTAAGTACGAGGAGAGTTCCAAGCAAAAAACGACCAACTCGCCGAATACTTGGCCATGGTGAAAGATAAAATGATGGAGTTCGAAGCATGGGAGGTTCAACACGTCCCACGCAAACAGAACACCCGAGCAGACATCCTCTCTAAACTAGCCAGCACCAGGAAAAAAGGCGGAAACAAATCCATCATTCAAGAGATACTGGTTAGCCCGAGCATCACAAAGCCCGACCTGCCTGATGTTAACGTCATCGGAGAACCCCATTGTTGCATGACCCCAGTATACAATTATCTCTCCAAAGGGGAACTTCCCGAAGACAGTAAGGAGGCCGGTGTGACTAAGAGACGAGCCTGCTCGTATGTGCTGGTCGAGAACAAGTTATATCGACGAGGATTCTCTATCCCCCTGTTGAAATGTGTCGACGAAGGTCAGGTCCCCGAAATCTTACGAGAAATCCATGAGGGCATCAACGCACAACACCTAGGGGGGAAATCCCTAGCTCGAAAAGCTCTGCGCGCGGGATGCTACTGGCCAACCATGCAGCAGGACACCAAAGAACATGTACAAAAGTGTGACCGTTGCCAGCGGCACGGGGACATGCATTTGGCACCACCCAACGAGTTGAAGACCCTCTCCTCGCCGTGGTCCTTCGCCTGGTGGGGGATGGACATCCTAGGCCCATTCACAATGGGATCGTATCAAAATAAGTTCCTAATCGTGGCCGTCGACTACTTCACAAAATGGATTGAAGCCGAAGCGCTCGCCAAGATCACAATCTTCAACATACTGTGTTTCTACAAAAGAAACGTCCTCGCCAGATTCGGGATACCCCAGGCCCTCGTGACCGACAACGGAACCCAATTCACAGACAGAAAGTTCCAAGACTTCGTTGCCAAACTGGGAACAAAACAACACTTCACTTCGGTCGAGCATCCCCAAACCAACGGGCAAGCAGAGGCCGCGAACAGAGTAATCTTACGCGGATTGAAGCGAAGGTTAGGCGAGGCCAAGAAAAGGTGGGTCGAGGAGCTCCACAGTGTCCTTTGGGCGTACAGGACGACACCCCATTCCACCACCGGGGAAACCCCTTTCCGACTAGCATACGGAACAGAGGTGGTAATACCGGTGGAGATAAGGGAGCCCTCCAGAAGGACAGAAGCTCCGCTCGACGAAGAGATGAACGATGAGGCTCTACGCGAGGAACTCGATCTGGTCGAAGAAATAAGATCAGGGGCTGCCCTCCGCGAGGCCGCACTAAAGCAACAAATAACGCTGCGACATGACGCTAGAGTCATAAAGCGCGACTTCCTCGTAGGCAGTCTGGTCCTGCGCAGAAACCAACAGGATTCCCGCGAAGGGAAACTAGCGGCAAACTGGGAAGAACCCTATAGGGTCAAGTCCAAAACGGGCACGAGAGCATATTACTTGGAAACACTGAACGAAAAACAACTTGCTCGACCGTGGAATGCTGAAAAACTCAAGCAGTACTATAGTTAAGTCCTTGACCACGAGGATAGACAAGTCGTCGACAGTCACCCAAAACGGGGAGAACTGAGCGACCATCGTATCGTGCCCTGGTGAAGCACGACACGCATTACAACGCCGGCCAGCTTCTACTCTTTGCGCGAGCAGATCCTGCGCACAACGGGGATACCTCAACCGAGCTCCGCCGTTCCTGCACCAATCAGGCAGGACACCCAGCTCGCGATGGGAACAGTCCAAGCCTATGAGACTAGTACCTCAAACGAGGTCCTAGCCTCATCGTGGGCGGAACCACTCCACCCTCCTCGGTAGGTTTTACACCTAGCCGGGGACTCACGCACGCACACAAACAAAAAGAGCAAAATCCAAAATAAAACGTCCACAAAAACCAAGTATATTAAAGAACTGGCCACAACCGGGCAATGTCATTAATACAAAGAGGGGCAACGCCCATACAAAACAACAAACACAAATTGCTAAGGGCACGCAGGCCCACAAAACAGAGTACAAATAAGTCCTATCACACAACCTCACTTTCCTCCTCAGCAGGGACAACGTGACCATCCACCACTCTGTTGAACAAACCCATGCCATCAGTCTGAAGCTGCACGTCGGGGTTGAGAGCTATCATCTGCTCTTGAGCTGCATTAAAGCCAAACTCAGCCGCTTTTAAGTTATCCTCGCCAAGAACTCTGATCCGCCCGATCAAGTCAGTACAAGACTTAAGAGACTGCTCATCATCGTTTTCATCCTGGGCAGCTGAAGTTAAGCCTTCCAACTCAACAATCATGTCCTGCAGTCTCTTCCTCTCCTCGTCAGCCTTGAGCGCAGCTAACTTCAGCTGAGTCACCTCCGTCTGGAGCAGCACCTTGGCCTCCTCGTGACCTTCAAACTGTTTTAAATCGTTGAACAACTTGTTGTTTTCGGCCTCCAGCTCGGCTATTCTATTCTGGTAGGTCACAAGGCTCGCCCGAGTAGCGGCTTCATCGTCGGCGAGGACTAGAGCAGCTTCAAGGACCCTGAACATGCCCGCCGCATCCTGGCACAACTGCTTCCTCCTCACCCTGGACTTGGCATTTAAAATAGTCGAGGCTTCAGAATCCTGGACTTCTATCGAATCCCCTTCAACGAACAAGTCTCGGCGCGCGTAGCAGGCGGGTAGAACGAAATGACCAGCCCCGGACCCCCAGGACCGGCGGCCACAGGAGTCCCCGCAGCATCTCTCTTCCTCTTAAGAGAACCCTCCGGGGTCAGCGGCGTCGAGGCTCTCTCCGGGACAGGGGTAGATCCAGTAGCAAAACTTTCCATCACTGTCTGCTTAGGCGCCCCGGCCTTGGCACCGGTGGTCGCCTTCTTTTGAACCTTCGCAGCCTGCGACCTCATCAGACGCTCGCACATGTCAGCCATTATACCTGCGAACACACACACCTCAAGTCAGAATCAAAAGAATGCAAGAAACTAAACTAAACAGTGAAGCATACCAAGCAAAGTCATAGCGTCGTCCTCGCTATCACACTCAAGGAGAGCCTTGACATTAATATATCTAGTTGCCCGGACAGGTCCATCTTCCCCGACCAGCTGATTCCCGTCCCGGTCGACGACGTAGGCCGGAGAAAAGCTCTCCACGTAAGCGTGAAGGATCCTGTACGACTCCTTATCAGCCGGACAAAGCTGCTCATGCTTCACCAGGAACTGATCTGTTCGGCGTTTAAAATGGGTGTAGACCCATTCCAGCGGGAAAATAGAGACCACACTATCCCTTTCCCGACCATCCACCATCACCCTCTCAATGGTCGAAATGCTCCTCTTCGCCTCCTCGGTCATAGGCCTCACGACCAGAAACCTGTCCTTGAAGTTGCGTATCGAATCAGAATACGACCAGAACAGCCTATTCTGTTGCTTAAACGATACCCAACTCTGTTTCGACCCCGCCGTGCTCCGCTGAATCTGGAAGAGGCAGAAGAAGAGGTCCGTGGTCGCCCCGATATTGAGATAACGACACACCAACTCAAAGGCCCTTATAAAAGCCAAGGCGTTCGGGTGAAGCTGGGACGGACACAAAGCCAAATGGGTGAACAAGGAGGATTGGAAGTCAGTGAAGGGGAGACGCATCTTGGCCTCCGTGAACGCAAATTCATACATAGGAAAGCGAAGTCCCGGGTACGAGGAACATATTCTATCGTGCTCCCCGGGAAGAAAAGCTTTCCAGGCCCGTGGAGCATCCTCGTCGCGCTTCTCCAACAGGTCGAAGTCCCGTATCTCTTCCTCGGAGAAGGTTGATAAAAAAGACAAGGGCTCGTGTCCAAGCCAGTCAAGGTCCCCTCCCGCGACCTTGATATTCGAGTAATCGGCGGACACATTGGGCCCCTCGGGTACTTCCTGTACGTCGGGCATAACTTCATCGCGGGGTTCAGCCATTTTCACCTGAAAAGCAGAGGAAGAGAAGTGAATTCGACGACCATGATCAAATCCACCCTTCCACCACTAATCAAGTGAAAGGGCGTTAACGAATCCGAGAACAACTATGTGCTCGCATCAATCATCTACTAATAGCTAAGAGAGGTCCCCGCGACCAGGGCTCATAGAGGCACATACGAGGACGCTTGTCCGTCCCGCACTCACACCAAGATCCCGAACAGGCCTAGTGCCCGACTACAAACTAAATTCTACACCTAACCAGATTCTACAAAGATCTACGCTAACAATTTCTACAAAATTCTAGAAATTCATAAAGTTCATCATGTTCTTCATAAAATTTCATGGAGTTCATGTGTTCATAAAAAAACACATGAAGTTCAACCGGAAAATATGAACATCTACCGTAAAACTTATAAAAATATACAGAAAGGAGGAGGGAACTTACAAGTAGAAGAAGAAGTTGACGGTGGCGAAGAGAAGCTCCGGCGAAGACTAATTGCAGAGCAAACGAGAGCAAAGAGTGAAAAACTTGTGAAATTATGAAAATGAAACCTTCCCCCACCTTTTTATAACCGTTTGATCGTGGGAAATCGTGAAGGTCATCATAGCCTGTACGCCCCTAGGACTGACAAAGGCCATAAATGCACACCACGTGTCACTAAGACTCTTCGCCTGGTTCAGTGCAGAAAATACACTAACACTTGGCACATGCGAGCAAGCCTCTTCATCAAAGTGAACACATACGGGCAGAAATGCTCGCCAAAAAACTCTCGTTTCTCTGAGGACGCTGCAAATTCTGGTCGACGTTTCGCGCTAATGGTCGACGACCATGTCTGGTCGGGTACAAAAGGAACATTCCAAGCGAGAACCCACGTCCCCGACAGTACGGTCGAACTCACAGCTGCCTAAGTCATTACTCTCCAACAGAGCAACGACTTGGAGGGGCTCCTGTTCTGGACCGGGCAAGGCTACTTGCCCTTAAGGACCAGGCCCAATCCATTATATTTGGCGAACAGGCCCAATAGGCACAATATAGCCGTTGGGCACAATATAGCCGTTTGGCACAATATAGCCGTTGGGCACGTCCTCTCCACGCGCAGGGTGGTCCACACGACCAACTACCTCCCCGGATATAACGGAAACGGTTATAAAGGCCACGTGCTTGACCTTCCATCTGGCAACACCTCATTGGTCGATCAGGCCCCTTTGTTCGCCATCAATCTCCCTATAAAAACCCCTCACTTGAGAGGGGCAGGTATCACAACTCATATACTTGACTTCTCTTACTTACTCTCCCCTTTCTTTTGACCAAATACTTACTTTGGCATCGGAGTACCTTGCAGGTACATCCACCCCTTTTTCTCCTTTCCTACGAGCATCAGCATTTGTCCTACACGAAGGCCGCGACGATCTCCTTCTGGTCCTCTCCGATCATCACTGTTTATGTATTGTATGTGAACACTGTTCATGTTACTGTTCAGGACGCATGCACTGTTCATATGACACTGTTTATGTATTGTTCCACACTGTTCACTCTGTACGATACTGTTCACCGTATTAATGAATAATGCATACGGTGTAGTGTATGCTTTTGGTGTGAACATAACATTGATGCACTAATAAATACGTCCAAAACATTATTTATAAAAAAGATAATTTCTATATAAAATTGACGTAAATATTAATTTAACAAATGTTTTGAGAAATATTTTCAATACAATTTTTTTTAAGATAAAGTAAACTTTGTTTTTTTAATTTTCAAAAACAGATATTACATCCTATCCTAAGGGAATCTGGACAAATTCTAAACAATTCCACTCAACTAAACTTATAGTAGCATTTACATGGATGTTAAGTTTTCCTATGCATAGTACTATATCTAATGAGTATACATTGAATGATATTGTCTTTCAGCCTGATATATATTTGCTTTTTGGGAGAATATCTTTTCATTTCTAACTTTTCATTTATGACGAAAAATTCAGAGACTATCTGAGTTTGATTTTTTTGTTGGGAATAATGTTTGGATAGATTTATGATTTCTTAAGTCGAACTTTAAATTACTCTTTTCCCAAAATCCTAGAATCCAAAGAGTGAAAAATATAAAAAAACTTTTCAAATGCCATAAATTGTCTCTGCCACTGCTATTTTCAGGATTAGCTTTTTCCAACTTTTTTTTTCTTATTTTCTTATTTCATTTGTCTATTCTATAAATTTTCTTCTACAATCATGCGTCCATGCCACTCTAGAAATTCGCTCTATATATAATTAGAAAAGGATCAATCATTTTTACATTGAAAATTAAAAATACTGTTTATTTTAAAATATTTTTTTTTGTTAAAACGACAGTTATTTTAAATAAATGTAGTAGTTTTTTTACTTTTCTAATATAACATTAATTAATTTTTTTATTATCTTTACTTTTAATAAATATTTTCTACAAATTATTAAATCATATTATATATTTATGAGAATCAATAATAATCAGAACAATCTTATAAAATGGTTATATTTATTTAATCAATCATTAATTTTTTTAATCAATAATAATCACATTTATTTTTAGACTTAATTAGAATTGTTATGTTTACCCTACAAATTTGAAACCGTATATTTACACCATACAAAATACAACATGACCAATATATTTATTTGGGTTAGAATAAAGAAAAAATAAGTCAAATTCTTAAATATCTCTAATAAGTAGTTGGATATCCATACTTTTAGTAGAAATGGAATAAAAAATTAATTTATTTTTAAATAAAAAATATATAAAAAATAATATAACATTAAATATGATTCTTTCATTAGATATGAGGACCGATACCCAACTAAATATTAGAGTATCGGAGTGTTAAAAAAAATAATGATTAAACACTTTAAAAAAGCAAAACCATATAATAGTGATATTCTCTTTATATATATTCGATTTTTTATTTAGTAAATTTCTTTAGTTAGTTTGAGTTATGAATATTCAATTTGAATGATTTCATTTAGTCTTATTCTATTCGGATAGATAGAGTATTTTATAGAATTCTTTTTTTCTTTTCATTTTCACGAAATTTTCGTGAAAAAGAAAAGAAAAAAAGAAAACGGGCAAACGAGAGAGAAAGACCAAAAAGAGCGAGAGGAAAAGTACGACAAAGACGAGGCTGCTAATACACTTAAACGAGTCGAAGCATCCTGGGAGAGCCTTCTATATGGTCTAGTATTCATAAATTTCGTATTGTTATTTCAATCCAAGTTTAGAAAATATATTCTATTACCTAGAAGAGGTTATAACTGATCCTACAAGATTAGAATTACTAAAAAATAGTTGGAAAATATTCAAAAGAAGAAACGTTCGATTAATCCGTAAATCCTATTGTTTTTTCCAAATTTTCATGGAAAGGCTATACATGGATATCGGTAACATGGATATCTTTACATTTAGTAAGTTATTACTGGATAAATCAATCGTAACTTCAACAATTTATTTGTCCTCAACGCCGCTTAATTTCCCGGAATTAGTCACTTCAACAGTCTTCGATGGTTATATGGGTATCCAAAATACGAACGAGATGGATGTTTGTTGTCCCAACCATTCTAGTTAGTCCCGATCCCGATAAGAAATGAAGGATTATTTTTTACATATTTTTCTCCTGTTGTTGATTCCCTAGCGTAGTGCTTCTTCCCCCATGCCGCCTATTGGTACTAGTGGGGTAGGATTCACCTAACCCCATAAATAGGTATAACCTTTCGCTTAATACTATAAACCTAAAATTGAAGCATATTGAGGCTGCATTAATCGGGAATACACGACTGAAGGGATTAATCGTTTTATTTCCAAATTTCACCTTCAGCAAGCGTCGGTTTTTTTTCTATTTTTTTTTATTTGTCTCGGAGGAATGTATCTTTACATATTCAGTGTAATCAATACTCCCTCCATTCCAAGATAATTATTATATAAAAAGAGAAAAAATTAAAATAAATGTAAGAAATAATTAAAAATATTATAAATAAAATGATAATTAATATATAAAAAATAATAATATTAATTAATTTTTTTGGTATACGTAAAAATTCAAAAAATATCACGGAGTGGGAGTAACATACTAGTATATCCATATCATATTGTAGTGGTTACATCACATTATCATCGATTTCCTCGACATCTTTGTCTCTATCCTCTCACTCATCATGTCACCAACACTCAAAGACGGCCATACAAACACATTTTCGACACTAGTGGCCTAGTGGGTAGGAAAGTCAAGAAAAATCAACGGTCGTCATGCGCTGCCATGTTTGATCGCGACATATATATAATATTAACAATTTTAGTATAATATTAAAAATTTGTACTCATCAAGATAATATTTCAACTCCAAATCAGATACAAATCCGATACATAATCAAAGATTGAATTATCACCTTACATAAACTCTATCACCGATCTCATTTTTTTCAAGAAAGTTGACAGAACAACAGTAGCTTCACAAGAAGAACGATAATGGAGATCAAACCTGGCTTGTCCGCACTTGTCACTGGCGGTGCCTCTGGGATCGGTAATTAACATCAATCATCATATCCTCTATTTCATTTTTCAATATTTTTTGTTGAATAATTTGATGTTTTTATCACATGATGTTAGTTCTACGGTTACGTAGTCGTTAAACAATTATTGATTTTTTTTTTATAATAGTTTCTGCCTAATTATATGCTTGATAATACAGTTTAGTTTATATATTAGTGTTAGTTATATTATTGATGTGTGTAATTCGATTTTCTGTTTTTTTGGTTTCTGTATTTTACAGGTAAAGGTCTTGTTCTAGCTCTTGCAGAGAAAGGTGTATTCATCACAATTGTTGATTTCTCTGAAGAAAGAGGAAGACAACTCGCAACCGTTGTCGAGAAAATTAATACAAAGTTTCATCCTAAGTTACAACATCCATCTGTTATTTTTGTGAAATGCGATGTAACCAACTCGAGTAAGTGTGGCCTATTGTGAATGTAGTTACAAACAATTGCTAGTTTGTTATACTGATGTATTTATTAACCGAGAGAGCTATCAACAGAGGACCTGGCTGCTGCATTTGAGAAGCACATTTCGATGTATGGAGGACTAGACATTTGTATTGTCAGTGCGGGGATTGAAAACCCTGTACCGTTTGATAAGGATGAAACGGATGGCACTCGGTCGTGGAGACGTACTCTTAATGTGAATTTTATTGCTGTTTTTGACACTACCCGCCTTGCGGTAAGCTTGAAATTTGTCCTGGTTTTCTTTCACGTATCACATTCTAGATCACACAGTTAAGAAAAAAGGGGATTGAAACCTTCCGCCATTGATTGTGTGCTTTTAAATAGATTAAAAGCATGGCAGCTTTGAAACGGCCTGGCGTGATCATCAATTTGGGTTCTGCTTCGGGTCTTTATCCAATGTATCTTGACCCTATCTATAGTGGCTCTAAAGGTTTGTCATTTTAGAATCAATTATGCATCTCCACAAAACTTATACTAACTTACTATCACTTTTTGTTTACTAAACTGTTTCTTCACTTCACAGGCGGTGTTGTTATGTTTACTAGAGCACTACGTTTATATAAACGTCAAGGAATCCGAGTGAATGTGCTTTGCCCTGAGGTAAGAATTGTTTTTGGACTTGAAAAATGGATATTTTCAAAATAAATTATACTCTACATTACAGTTTACTATAATCCCCAGAATATTAATGTTTAGTGCAGTTTGTTGAAACTGAGATGGGCTTAAAGGTGGATCCTAAATTCCTTAATATGATGGGGGGATTTGTACCTATGGAAATGGTGGTGAAAGGTTAGTCTGCATATCTTTTTGTTATTTTGTGTGCCTCGGTAAAAAGAGCGTGAGTGTTTGTACTTTGTAGACTCTTAATTCATAATAAAGATAAGTAATGTGTTTATATAAGAACAACTTCAAAATAGTTTATATTTTGTATCATAATACATACATTGGAATACATCAAACTTCACTTACCTTCGACCTAACTTCGAATTAATAGGCCCCCGTCCCGAGGTTTAAGACAAAAATTCACATTATGAGAACATTTACAAAGTTAAAAATACACATTATGAGAATGTCTCTGTGTTAATAATTTAGTGATTGGTCTATATTTCTTAGCATGTATACATGAATTTTGATGTGAAAATATTTTAACCTCTCAAGGTGCTTTTGAGCTCATCACGGATGAAAGTAAAGCCGGTGATTGCCTATGGATTACTAATCGTCGAGGTCTGGAGTATTGGCCAACCCCATCAGAAGAAGCAAAGTACACGATTCGTTCTAATCGTCTCAGGAGAAGAACTGAATACAAAGCTCCATCAATTAAACTACCCGAGAGTTTTGAGAAAATGTGTGTATTCAAATTGACTGTGTTCTCATGGTTTTGTTCATTCAAAGAAGAGTTATTTAATGGTTTCATATTGCTGCTTATTGTTTGCAGAGTTGTTCATACCTTGACTCACAACTTTCGGAATGCTACCGGCTTAGTGAGAGCACCACTGAGATTACCTATCAAATCAAACTATGTTCTTGTTAAGATCATTTATGCTGGTGTAAATGCTAGTGATGTAAGTTTTTACATATTTCTAGAAGATTTGTGTGTGAATTTATTTTCTAGCTAGAATTCTGACAAGAATTTGTATTGATAGGTAAATTTTAGCTCAGGCCGCTATTTCGGTGGCAATAACAATGATACCGCGGCCCGTCTTCCATTCGATGCAGGATTTGAGGTATG
Organism: Lathyrus tuberosus; assembly: GCA_022829125.1. Taxonomy (NCBI): domain Eukaryota; kingdom Viridiplantae; phylum Streptophyta; class Magnoliopsida; order Fabales; family Fabaceae; genus Lathyrus; species Lathyrus tuberosus. Next base: position 8,556,355 of record JALAZF010000263.1, on the reverse strand, counting down.
CTGTATTTCCAAACTTAGATTTTTTTTTTATGAAGCTGATCACTTGATGCAGCATGCCTATACTCATATGTGTGCTGAATTTCATTTATATTTTAGGCTGTGGGAATAATTGCAGCAGTTGGGGACTCGGTCAATGACTTGAAAGTTGGCATGCCGTGTGCATTCATGACTTTTGGAGGTTATGCTGAATTCACAGAGGTGAGTAGTGTTTCTCATATTGTTATTCTTCTTCTTTCCTACAGTGAAATAATCACTGGTGTTTCCAACTACCACGTTTTATAAAACTTTAGAGTTTTGATCATTAAGTTGATGTGATGATAACAGTATTGTGATACTTATTATGATGTAATAAGGTATTGATGATGTTGTGTTTTTACTTGGGTTAGATTCCTTCGAAATACGCCCTTCCAGTGCCTAGACCAGATCCAGAAGGTGTTGCCATGCTTACGTCAGGACTAACAGCTTCAATTGCTCTAGATAAAGTTGGTTAATATATGCTCATGTCCTTGCTTCAGATGTATCCTGATTTTCTATTATATGAAACTCTAGTCATTTCATGTGTCAACGAAACTCAAACTTTTTCATGATTTTACTACCATTCTCGAAGCTTATTTGAATGTTGGGTAATCCTCTACTTGATTGGTCTTTTCTGATAAGAGCTTTTATTTACTTCAAAGGCAGGGCAGATGGAATCTGGAAAAACAGTCCTTGTTACTGCTGCAGCCGGAGGAACCGGTCAATTTGCCGTTCAGGTGCCTTCACAAATCCAACTACACATTTCTCAAACATATGCGTAGTGTATGTGTTACTAGGAATTGTTTGTTTGAATGAGAGTTGCATTACACGCGTTCCATTGATTCCTTGAGACCTAAGATAACTACTAGTTATTATTTAAGACAAAGATCGCTAGTTGTTTTTGCGGTTATTTTATGAGACATGTGGTTTATATGTTCTTGCAAATTTCACAGTTCAATGTTCTGTTGCTTGGCTTAGTAATCTGGATTATTTATGCAGCTTGCAAAATTAGCAGGTAATACTGTGGTCGCCACCTGTGGAGGCGGGGCAAAGGCCAAGCTTCTAAAAGAGTTGGGAGTCGACAGAGTCATAGACTATAATAGCGAAGATATAAAAACGGTATTTTTTTAATCCTTTGATTTATTTGGTGTTCTGCTAATAGTAACTATGGTATATTATCAGATATTATCACATTTTTTGATTGTAGCTAAATTGCACCAGTGAAGAAAATGCTTTATAATGCTGTTTGCTTGTTCTCTAAGGTTGTGGTTGCTATAAACATGTTAAGTTTGTGACATACTTATGCAGGTTCTAAGAAAAGAGTTCCCGAAAGGTATTGACATCATCTACGAGTCTGTTGGTGGTGACATGCTAAAATTGTGCTTGGATGCTTTGGCAGTCCATGGACGACTCATTGTCATTGGCATGATTTCTCAGGTTTTTACTCATTTTATTTTTCTTCTCGTGTCTCAATTGTATACACACATCTATGAATAATACCTAGGATTTTATCCGCGTTTGAGTATAATGGAAAATGATTTGGAAAATGATTTTTTAACTACTATGTTGTTTTTGTTAATATCAGTATCAAGGAGAAAAAGGCTGGACGCCGTCAAAATATCCTGGACTATGTGAGAAGCTCTTGTCGAAGAGTCAAGCCGTGGTATGTAGAAATACGATGAAATTATGCACTTGTAGGAAGCTTCATTATGATTGCTTATTTCATTCTGTCACTTATTCTTGCTTTTCTTATGATCCTATGTAATTGACCAATTTTTCAGGCTGGTTTTTTCCTGGTGCAATACAGTCACATGTATCAAGAACATCTTGATAAACTATATGACCTTTACTCTAAGGGAAAACTAAAGGTAATTTATAGGCACTATACACCTGTGGATCAATAACTTTTTTTAAGGCATATAGGTCTTTTGTTTGCTACTTGTGCTTCTAAGTTTTGAAGTTTGTGTTTTTTGTTTTTTACTCGTTTGTTTACTCAGGTTGCGGTGGATCCGAAGAAATTTATAGGCCTGAATTCTGTTGCAGATGCTGTTGAGTATCTCCATTCCGGCAAAAGCGTTGGGAAGGTGATTTTCTTTCTTGAGAAAAACTGTTGAGTGCTAATTTAATTTTGTAACTGTTGTGTAACAATCTAATTATATTGTTTCTCTAGGTGGTTGTAAGCGTCGACCCAACGTTCGTCAATCAAGTAGCCAAATTATGAGCCTGCACATGCCGAATACAGAAAGAAGACACGTTTTGAGCTCGTGCTCTAAAGATTGATCTCGAATAATAATGAAAATAGCTTCTAGAGAAGTGATGAAATATTGTGAATGGTTTTTCATTTTTGGATTACATGAAAGAATAATGGCTTGTTCTAAAATGTTTAGGAAATAAACTGCAAGTCCTTTCATTAGTAAAACTCTTTGCTTTTGTGAAAACTTATCAGTCCTTCTATTTGCTTTGTTCAAAAGTTGAAAGAGGCTCTTCAGATGATTATGTGCTAATTTGTTTCCAATGTGGAAAGGATAGTAGTAATTCATATTCTGGAAAAAGATCAAGAGAATATAATTCAATAAACTTATAATTTGGTGAATTTTTATAAAGTGAGCATTTGTTTTGGATGAGGTCTATCCAAAAATATCTTGCATCTAACTTGAATATACATGCATGGTTGCGACTCTTGAGAGCATGATAATGATAACTAGTTAAAAACCCGAATATACATGCATGATTGAGACTGAGGGCTCAACTATTTATGTTTGTGCTGTGGCAAAGCTAGTGAAAGTTAACCATGTAACCAACTAACAGATGATTAACAAGAGTTAGTTTGTGAATACTTCTATCCAAAGAGTATAGTGTGCTTTTGAGATATTTCTCATCAATAATTTAACTAATAGTTGTCATGAGTGATTTTCTTTTCTCTTTAAACCATTACACCAATGTATGTATACAATGAGATTTTATATGTATACATACAAAATACTAGTAGAGTCCGAGTCTTATTAACACGCTCCACATTTCATGTTGTAAGAGCAACAACACAAGTAGATCGAACACACCGCATCTATTTTTATTTAATGTTAGATTTCAAACTCATACTCAATACATAAATAACAAAATTGAAAAGCGATCACAACATATATGATTCATCACTGTTTTTGAATGTGTCTCCTCTATCAATTCACCATATTACCGATGTATCAAATGTAAATGAGTCTGATAAAATAATAGACGTTGAACAACAGAACATATATCTGTTGAACAACATATATCTTAAAAGATTCTTATAATTGTCATTGGAATCCCACTAGGAATGACTTCCTACCCCAAGCTGGAAGGCTTCATGTTGTCAAAATTAAAGTACTATTCTCATTCTTTATCCTTTAATCTCAATGGCAATACAAAGACCATGAATATGACGTGAAAATAAAATTGAAAATTCAAACAAAATCTTATAAAAGTGACACGAAAATTTATCAAGTCCTTCGTTCAGGCTTTTAGGAAGAAAAAAAAAAGTCCTTCGTTCAGAATAGTAAAACATTTTGAAATTTACCGAGACTACTACATTTTTTGAAGCATATGAAGTGTATGTCTCCATATTTTTATTAATGAATAAATATAAGTTAATTAAAAATATAACAACCAGGCAACTAACATCACAAGCCCTTATAGCTCAGTGGTAGAGCGCCAGTCTTGTAAACTGGAGGTCCGCAGTTCGATCCTGCGTGAGGGCATTTTTCTTTATTTCTTTTACTTTAAACCTAAGATTCATGTTTGATTGGATCTCTTCTTTGTTCTTCACGGTAACTTCAAACTCTGACCATTTCTGATACAATGGGACTGAAATTTCATTCTAAAAGTCTTGTCTGTTTTGGATCTAGTCATGCTTTTAGCAGGTGGATTGAAGTTATTCTCTATATCTCATTAAATGGTGATCAACCTGGGTTTTTCTTCTTGCAAGATGGGTGTGTAAGTGTAAGGCTGTGAGTTAAATTGAGTTGTTAAAATAGAGTGGTATCAATGTTATTAAAATAGAGTTTTAAACTTGTACAATTGTCTAATTTTAAGTTTTAAATATAAAATTCGAATGAAATCAATTTATAAAGTTGAATCGGATAAAATTAAAATTGAAATCGATTTGACATGTAACAAATTCGACTGAGATTTGATAGAATTAGAAATTTTACATGATATTAAAAAAATTTAGTCTTATTCTATTAAATACTTTTAACTTCAAACAATTTTAGAAACATCTGAAATTCTTGTTTTTTAATTATATTTTTTAAAAAAAATATTTTTATGATTTGATGAGATAATTTATGCAATTTAATATATGTTTATTCGCATATTTTTGCTTTATAATTAAGTTGAAAATTTAAAATATTTATATATTTAAAGTTTTTATATAGATATATAAGTATTTTGTATAATAATTTTTAATACTTTACTATTATCTTAATATAAAATAAGCCAGTCTTTATATGTAAATAGTTTTCATTTAAATAAATCAAATTGACGTGAAAATTCGAGTGTAAAAACTTCAAAAAAATATAATTGCCACAACATTAATTTTATTTCACGAACATGTCTAATTTATGAAGGATTTATTTGTCAAAAAAATTTATTCTTTAAAAAAATAAGGATTAATAGCCATTTTGCCCCCTGCCATATAAGCGCTATTCGAAAAACCTCCCTGTAAAAAAAACTTGCAAAAAATACCCTAACATTTGAAGATTCTCTCAATTTTGACCTTCATCACATCGAGTCACAAAAAAACTGATGTGGCACCTCTCAACACAAAGCACCACTAGGCTATATTGTGTTTTATGATATTATTTGCAACTATAATATACATAATACATAATTAACTAGTTAATAATTTTTACTAAACTAAAATCTATTAAATCATTTTAGTAATTATACTGTAGCAATTTTTAATTATTTTTGATTTATTTTTAATTATACTGTAGCAATTTTAGTTTATTAAAATGTTACAATTATTAATTTTTCAAATTAGTGTATTTTTATCTTTCGTTTTTTTGTGTATTTTAATTTCGTTTTTTAACATTAATTTATTAATTTGTGTACTAGTTTCGTTTTTTGTGTAGCAATTTCGTTTGTAATTATATACTAATTTATTTCAAAATTATTTTAACATTAGTTTATTAATAATTCCAGTTTATTAATTTATATTAATAATTTTTAAATTAGTTTAATTTAATTTATATTAAAACGTAAATATTAATTTATATTAATAACGTTAATAATTTAATTCCAGTTTATTAATTATTTTAACATTTGTTTATTAATAATTCCAGTTTATTAATTTATATTAATAACGTTAATAATTTAATTTATTAATTTATACTAATTATTTACTGTAAATATTATTTAAATAATTATAATAAATTATAAAAGCTATAGTAATAATATTTGTAAACTATTCTAAATTAATATTTATAACGTTTTAATAAGCTACAGTAAATATTAATTTAGTTTATATTAAAACGTAAATATTAAAACGTTTTAATAGTAATATTAATTTACTATAGCTTAAATTAAAATATTCATTTACCTATCTAATTTAATTTAATTTACTGTAGCTTAATATTAATAGTAATAGCGTAAATATATTAATTTATATTAAAATATTAAAACATTTTAATAGTAATTTAATTTATATTAAAACATAAATATTAATTTATATTAATAAAGTTAATAATTTAATTCCAGTTTATTAATTTATTCTAAAATTGTAAAAATTAATTTAAACTAAAATTGCTATAGTATAATTAAAAATAAATAAAAAATAATTAAAAATTGCTACATTATAATTAAAAATAAATAAAAAATAAATAAAAATTGCTACAGTATAATTAAAAATAAATAAAAAATAGCTACAAATTGCTACAGTATAATTAAAAATAAATCAAATATAAATAAAAAATAAATAAAAAATAATTAAAAATTACTACAGTATAATTACTAATATGATTTAATAGATTTTAGTTTAGTAAAAATTATTAACTAGTTAATTATGTATTATGTATATTCTAGTGGTAGTGAGTGGTGCTTTGTGTTGAGAGGTCATGGGTTCTATTCTCATCTTCAACATATTATGAACATTTAACATATTTTTAAAAATAAACCAAAAATAAATGAAAAACGAAATGCCAACGTGGCATTAAAATAAATCAAACATAAAATAAAAAAGCAACATGGCCTTCCACATCACTAAAAAAAACGCTGTCACATCAGCATTTTTGGTGACTGAATTTGATGAAGGTCAAAATTGATAGAATCTTTAAATGTTAGGGTATTTTTTGCAAGTTTTTTTATAGGGGGTTTTTCGAATAGCGCCTATATGGCAGGGGACAAAATAACTATTAATCCAAAAAATAAATAACAAACTTTAGTGTTGTGAAGTTTTAATTTGTATTTAGTAATTTCTGCTTTTTTTTTGGTAAAAGAGACGGCTAGGAGCCAAAAAGAAAGACATCACAAGAACTTCCCTCAAAGAGGATATCTGTCTCAAATCCGCCAAAAAAAAATCTTCAACAAAGCTCGGAGCTGACATAAATTTTATTAACTCCCTATTTAATTTACACCCAGTCTTAACCAAAGCATAAGCATACTGATTTGATTCTCTGAACACATGTGTCAACGATCGATTCAAACCTGCTTAAAAAACTCCCTATCCTCCTAAGCATCTCAATTCCCTCACTTCTCCTTGTCTTCCTTTGAATCAATATTCACTTTCACACTTTTGATATCACGATCTATAGCTAATATCAAGCCTTCAAAAACTCCTAGCTCTGCTATATAACTACTACTACCAACATCCAACTTCTTAGCAAAGCCTCCAAACCAACAACCAAGATCATCTCTAGCTAATCCTCCACACCCTGAAGCAACACCATAAAGCTACTTCCACACTTTTATAAATGTGTTATTGTTCTTGTTTTGCTAAAGTTGATTTAATGTATGGTTACTCATTCATTTTGGATAGAGGTGTTGATTTTCTCACTTAGTCTATCATTCATTCAATTTGTGTATTATAAGAAAAATTAGTTAATGAGTTAAATGTATTTCGTCCATTTAAAAAAATGGATAAATTCAATCTATTCAATTTATTTTACAAATTTAATGAATCAGTTTTTTTTTTAATTTTAGAATCTTCATAGCACATAAGGGTTACCCGTCTAATGACCACAAGAGATCTCAACTACAAGTACATTCAATGAGGATTATTTATCTCTCTCTATATATAGAGAGGCACCAATTATTTAGCTCTACCAATTTTAGAAACATATGAAATTCTTGTTTTTTAATTATATTAAAATTTTTTTTTTTTATGATTTGATGAGATAATTGCCACAACATTAATTTTATTTCATGAACATGTCTAATTTGTGAAGGATTTATTTGTCAAAAAAATTTATTCTTTAAAAAAATAAATAACAAACTTTAGTGTTGTGAAGTTTTAATTTGTATTTAGTCATTTCTATTTTTTTTTTAGGTAAAAGAGAGGGCTAGGAGCCAAAAAGAAAGACAGCACAAGAACTTCCCTCAAAAAGGATTTCTGTCTCAAATCCGCAAAAAAAAAATCTTCAACAAAGCTTGGAGCAGACATAAATTTTATTAACTCCCTATCTAATTTACACCCAATCTTAACCAAAGCATAAACACGTTGATTTGATTATCTGAACACATGTGTCAACGATCGATTCAAACCTGCTTAAAAAACTCCCTATCCTCCTAAGCATCTCAATTCCCTCACTTCTCCTTGTCTTCCTTTGAATCGATATTCACTTTCACTCTTTTGATATCAAGATCTATAGCTAATATCAAGCCTTCAAAAACTCCTCCTAGCTCTGCCATATAACTACTACTACCAACATCCAACTTCTTAGCAAAGCCTCCCAACCAACAACCAAGATCATCTCTAGCTAATCCTCCACACCCTGAAGCAACACCATAAAGCTACTTCCACACTTTTATAAATGTGTTATTGTTCTTGTTTGGCTGAAGTTGATTTAATGTATGGTTACTCATTCATTTTGGGTAGATGTGTTGATTTTCTCCCTTAGTCTATCATTCATTCAATTTGTGTATTATAAGAAAAATTAGTTAATGAGTTTAATGTATTTCGTCCATTTAAAAAAATAGATAAATTCAATCTATTCGATTTATTTTACAAATTTAATGAATCAGTTTTTTTTAATTTTAGAATCTTCACAACACATAAGGGTTACTGGTCTAATGATCACGAGAGATCGCAACTACAAGTACATCCAACGAAGATTATTTATCTCTCTCTCTCTCTCTCTCTCTCTCTCTCTATATATATATATATATATATATAGAGAGAGAGAGAGAGAGAGAGAGAGAGAGGCGCCAAATTAAGGTAACGGTTTTCAAATCCAATTTCATTTCACTCTTTTTCCTCATATACTAAATTGAGCGTTGGAGTGCAAACCTTGAAGGTCCCTTCACTTCACCCCATTAGAGGCTATGATCCACCATCGCCTTCGTTCCTAAACTCATTTCTGGTTCCATAACAGCATAGTGGCACCATCTTTGAGAATCGAATTTTGATTCCTACGATTTCCACAAATTTACGTTTACTCTTCAACTCCATCGATTGCAATCTCCTCGGATCAACAAAGTGAATGCCTTCGCAATCAAGCACGAAGATCCATCGAATCTTGATTTAATCAAGTATAATCTCAATTTTATTTCCTCGAATTTTCAGACCTTCAATTCTCACAATTTTTAGTGATGGCTGGATCTAAGGCCACTCGATCCACCGCCGAACGCGAAGCCTCCTCTTCTGATTTTTTAGCTAGCAATCAAATGTGTCTCCCTCCTCCACAAGACGTTGGAGGTCCTGGAAGAGTTGATTCACTACACCCAGATCTGGTTCAAGCTCTGCAATTTGCAAGATATATTAAAGTTACGTTGATGGAGACTTTTGTTCCTCCTTTAGTCATACAATCAGAAGCCTTGATTGGCCTTCATACTTTGCAACCTTGGTGTGCAAGGTGCTAACAAACTGCTGAACAACATGTTCAACATATTTCGACAGCAAAACTCACAAATGATTAAAGAGAGGCTTCAACGCCTATAAGGAAGCCTTTATGATGGTTCTTCCCACGAAAATATTGTCCAAGAGGGTTGCGTCAAGAAAGACACGTGTTTCTATCCTGAAACTAGACGGGGTAAAGAGATACGAGGCCCTTCAGTCGAAGGATCAACGTAGGAGAAAGAAGCCTTAGACTCCTCCTCGTAGCTCAGAGGGAGGTCATCGGGGCAATCACGCTCCTTCCCTGAATAAAGCCAAAACCCGCCTAGGAAATGTATAACTGAAATACCCGCTATCTTTAAGAATCATAGAGAGTAAGATCCCGAAGTCTATGGAGAAGATGGGCAAGTACGACAAGAAAGGAGATCCTAATGAGCATGTGCAGCCCGTAAATGACAAAATGGGTTACTTCTGTGCCGCCGATGCCTCCAAGTGAAAATTATTTGTGCTAACCTTGATCGAGCCGACCGGATTATGGTTTAATGGTTTGCCTAAGAAAAGCATCGATTCTTGGGAGGATTCTGTGATAATTTTTCTATGCATTTCACAACCTGGAAGCGATGAACTGTAACGAAAACCTCCTTGAGCGGGGTCATCCAGGAAAAGAAAGAGAGCTTTTGATCTTACATAGACCAATTCACATAGGTCTCGATCGAGGTGGAAGGTACCCAAGAAGGTCTTAACTGCTAGATCTTTGAGAATTACCTTTTGAGAGACCACTAATTCAGGAAGAAGTTAGGGAAGAAGAAAGTAAAATATGTCTAGGAAATTTTAATCATGATTGATTATTACATGGTCCTAGAAGAGAAATTAACCACACGCTTCGAAAACCCCTCATCTAGTGAGTCCCACTCTAGTTTCCCGGTCGAGAAGGAGCCCCACTGACGTCGAGATGACTCCGATCGAGGTATGCTAGGGAAGTACGACAAGTACATACCCATAGGTGTCTCCGGGGAGAAAATTTATCAAGGTACCATAAACAATAATTTTTGAAAATGAGGGGTCCGACCTCTTTACCCCTTCAGAGACACATCTCGGACGGATAAAACAAAGTACTAACACTTCCATAAGAAACAAAACCACAACATCGACGATTGCATCTAGCTGAAGGACGCCATTGAAGGTCTGATCAAGAAGGACCAGCTAACTGAATATATCAAGGGGGCGAGCAGGACAGAGAGGAGTCACCTAAAGCTAAGTCTCCCTCGAAAACCGCAAAGTATGAAATAAGCGAAAAGAGCAAAAAGGTAAGCAAGGAAAAATACCCTTACATTTTCTCCATAATCGGTAGAGGACTCCAGGTGATCATTCCATTCAAAGGAACTATGAAGAGGAATATTGCAGAAATGACAACTGTCCACTTCAAAGAAGGAAGTACTTCGACAAAAGTCTCTGATCGACCTATGTTAGGATTCCATGACTCAGAGAAGATCATAGGTGTTCCCAACGAGATATTTCCCTTGGTAATCACTGTTATAATCGAGAAATTCGACGTTCCTTGATCCTCATTGATGGCGGCAGCTCTTGCAACATCATGTACTCGGAGCTGTTTAGGAAAATAAGACTATACCAAATAGGTTTGTTGCCGTATGATGGCTCTGATCTCCATGCGTTCAACGGAACCACTACCCGTCCCTAGGGATACAAAGAGCTGGTGATTTTTTTGTATGTGACGAAAAGGACATTCCGAAGATAATTTCTTAATTTCTTGTTATTACTAATATGAGTGTTTACCATTGCATCTTAGAACGACCCTTCACAACCATCCTGGACGTTGTTGCCTCGCCAATACACTTAAGCTCAAACATCACAACTTCCAAGGGGTACCGGCCACCACCAGATCCGACCTGGAGGGAGCAAAGAGAATATACCAGGATCTCTAGAAATATCAGGGAGAAGGCATATCTGTCATACCCCAAATTTGTCCTACCTTTCTCAGCTTTCTCTCTGTAAGATCATCTAGCCTTTGGCCATAATCTTTTGAGAATTAGGTCATAGGATCTTGTGTGTGTATTCATCATGACTAACTAGTTTGTTCAGGGCATGACCAGTTGAGCCTGATTCAAAGTGGCCCTAGGGTTTCTATTTGATTTGAGCATTCTTGGACCATCTTTGGATCATTGCTTTGAAGATATCTTGGATGGATTGGTGGCCATACCTCATTAAAGTTAAGATGGCCTTTGGTTTCTTATGGTTCAGGGTATTGTTGTAAGTTATTCTTGAGGACATGGTGCACTAATCTTAAACTTGAGTTTGTTGGGCTTTGATGCACTATGGTTTAAAATTAATTTAGGCCATAGTTCATGATTGATTGCAATATGATGTTTCAAGATTTTGGGCGCGTTATTCTCTAAGATTTTTTGCCATTATTAGGAGCTTCATGGTTACAAAGTTCAAGTTGCAAAATGCAAGGGATGTCAAGTTATAATACAAAACTTTGTTTCCAAATCCAAGCCATGTTTGAGTTTCGAGCCATCACATGATTCTTCTGAAAGCAAAACTTATAAGTTATTGTTGGAATTCAAAGCTTACAAGGTACATCCAATTTTAAGGCATTACAAGATTCAAAGTTCAAAGTCACAAGTATTACAAGAATTTCATTGCATGAATCCTACAGAATTCTCAAGTCATAAATATTTCACATGTTACAAAGTTCTAAAAACACAAAGGCTAAGATCTGTTGATGCTTCAAAATAGATCCGAAGGTTTGCTTCATATGTTGATGCACCACGCTTAGACCAAAGCTTTACAACATACTTCCATAACATTTCCAAATAGGGATGTCAGACATACCCAAACCTGCGGGACCCACCTGCACCCGGACCCGAGTCAACGGGTGAAAACCCGAGTTGACTGGGTTCGGGTTCGGGTGCGGGTTTGGGTAGTGTGAAACCCGCACCCAAAACCCGAAACCACACCCGCTTAGACATTAAATTACATAAGTACCCCTAAATATATATGTAGACTTTAATTTTAATTGTAATGTTAAGATGTTGAAGACCTTAATTTTAATTGTAATGTTACCAAACTTGATGGAAAGTTGTAATTTAATTCTTTAATTTCTTTGAGAGACCTTGATGGAATTCTTGTGTTTCAAATTTCATTGTTTTTGTATTTTTGTGTTTTTGCTACGGGTTCGGGTTCGGGTGGAAAAACCCGAACCCAATGGGTGTGAGCGTGGGTGTTATTTTGTCACCCGAATAGCCTTTGGGTTCGGGTTCGGGTAGTGATTTCGGATACGGGTTTGGGTAATGTGAAACCCGCACCCGACCCGACCCGTTGTCATCCCTATTTCCATAATAAGTTCAAATTATTTCATAATCTTAGCAATTAGCTCACAACACATTCAAGTCAAGTAATGCAAACGGTGCAAGTACTCCAAATCTCAGCTTGCATAATTTTTTAACTTCAATCACACTGATCTCATAACAGCCCAATTCATAATTCAATAACATTCTCATTTGTAACCTAATATCATTATTTGTAATCAACAAATTTCATTCTAGTTTGACTAGCAAGTTCTTCCTAATTTCAACACAATGTTACCACAATCTACAAAGCAAGCCAAAACCCAACAAACATGCTATTGCGGATTCATGGATCAAGCATTAGAATTGAGAGAAAATTCATTCATGGCATATACAAAATCAAAATGCACATCAGGGTTAAAATTCGGGTCAACGAAGAACAACAGAGTTACACGTTATTCTCCCTATTTCCTACGCAAAAAACAAAGGGACCAAAGTTTGTATGTTGTGTTAGTAATCCTCGAGCTTTCATTTCTCCAAGTGTGTCGAGCTTCTACCATGTTTAAACATTACTCCAAAACGTCACATGAAAAAGAAGCAAAGAGTTATGGCCAGAATCATCATCATCAACCATTTCCAAAATCATATTGTAACATATTCAGAATCCTTTCCAAAAATAGTTGTCAAACACAAACAAATGAAAAGAGAAATATTGTCGAACAGGTAATGCATTGATCGCAGCAATACAAAAAAGGGAAGTACTGTAGGTCGTATTAAAAAACAAACATCAAAATTAAACACGAGTAATTGAACATGGAAAGTTTTGATCACAGAGGAAAACTAGAAAAACGGTTATGGCGATCTTTTCAAAAATGGAAACCAAATCATCACTATCAATTGAAGGAAATCAAAGAAACACGGTACAAAATCTTCATTACACAATCAACTTGACAAAAGTATAGCCAAATTGAAAAGGGCAGGTTTTTGAACCACCATTATTAACACAATCAATTCGAATCATCACCATTCATCAAGTACGTGGAATCAAATATTCATGACAAAATCGATGGGAACATGGAAGGTTTTTAATCACACAATCATATGGTCATCAAGAGAAACCAATAAAGATCAGCACGAAATCGTACATTTACTGCAAGGTGATCAATTGTCAATATATTTCCAAATTAAAAAAGGCAGGATTCAAATCACCCTAATCAATTGCAGAATCACAAAGTATCTCATATTTAATTTCGATATTTGAAATTTAATTCCACAAAGTCTATAAAAAGAGGAATCACAAACACACATAGAGATCGGAGTGACGAGAATAAAAGCGACAACAATACACACGCATCAACGACAACATCACACAAACGCGCAAAGAAGGTGACGACAAAAAAATAGAAAAGTTACGAATCTGCGAACTAAGACGAAATTGTGCAGCATTTGAATCAATTCTGCTCCGGTACCTTGCTTCGCTCAGCCACACGCCACTGTTGAATCTTCTACCTCCGATTGCCTTCGTCGTTGTAAGTGAATTCTTTCGTTTTTCTCTTTGTGGATGTGCAAATTGATGATCCTGGCTATTGATGTAATTATACTAACAATATTTCGATAAAAGACACAAGAAGGGAGTGAAATCTGAAATTCTGGCATAGCAGATAACAGATGTCACAACACATGTTACGACATTGTTCTCTACATAACTTTAAAACAAGAGCAGAACACACAAGCTAATATTCAGAATATCAGCAACAACAGCAAGACAGATGTTTCGACATCTGTTACAACATGTAAGTCAAAACTGAACTGTAAATAGCAGAATGATAAACAACACAGAATATGCTAATCCAGTTCGGTGCAAATCACCTACATCTGGGGGCATACCAAGCCAGGAAGAAGAATCCACTATCAGTAGTATAGTTTTATGTAAACAACCTCTGGTTTATAGTAAACAACCTCTGATTTACCTATCACTACCCAATGGAAACTTTATCATTAGAAGTCAAATCTAATTGATAAAATAAACCCATCTCACTCCCTAAATCACAACCAGTGATTATCTAACAATTATAGTCACAATAATTGTATCATCCTACTTGAAAGACACCCATTTCAATACAAAGTTCAGTCGAGCATTCTCGACTAACAACTCAACTTGGATTTGCTTCAAAGCTTCATCCAAGAACAATACACGATTCATTACCTATAGGTTTCTGAATCTGTACAAGCATCCACGTCTTCCACAATGTATCAAACCGATACAAAGGGAGACTTACAACACAAGAAAGCATACGACTCTCAAAACCCTAAACCCTATTTTCTACTTTACAAAAGTGTTATAATAGGTTCGGTTATTCAATCATAGGTCTTGGTCTTCTTTTATAATCTTTTGCTTCCTTGGGATTCGAATATTCTGTTTATTTCTTCCTTGATCCATGTGCTGATTGCTCCTTAAATCTTGGATCAGATTAGCTACAACATGCTATATCAGGTCTAGATGTCGAGACACACGTTAGGACATCATGTCTGACAAGTCTTCTTCCACCAGACTTCCTTATGTTGGAACATCTTGCACAACATCCTGTTTTACCAAAAAATTGCTCAAATCTGCAGAGCCTTCAAAATCTTTCACTCTTTTCTTTCAATTAATTGGGTGCGAGGTATTTTTCTCGTGTTCGATTAATTGATGTCTATAAAAAACACAAACCCACAAACCGTAGTACGAACTACAATTTCTCTGATTCTTTATTCCCTAATGAGAATATGTAGGCACAAGGGCCCCAATCCTTGGCGAGCACCCTAATAATAAAATCAACCATTTTCCTTTAAACCCTAGTTAAAACCTTTAGCAAAATTTTTCCTTTTTATTATTCAAAGAAGACAAATAAGCATAGTTAAACACTTAAAATCATTAATTAGACTAAGAGGTTCCCGTTGAGTACAAGAGATGTGAGGGAGTTCTAATACCTTCCCCTTACGTAACCGACTCCCGAACCCGGATATGGTTGCGATGATCATTTTTCCATTTTAAAAGTTTTTCTTGATATTTTCCTATTCCTTCATTGGAATAAATTAAAATTCGGTGGCGACTCTATTTGAACAACTTTTTCCGCGCCCTTCGCGAGGATCGTATTTTTTGAGGTACGACAATATCCATGGTGATCAATGTCACTTTCCTCACCGTGAAACCCAACAGAATGGGTTTCCACCCCTCACGAAGTGGTTGAATTAGCGAAAGAAAATAGAAAAAATAAGCGGCAGCTGGCCCGCTTGATTATGTTCCTATTGTATATGTACATACATGTCTGATAATAGTAAATGAAAACTGATGCTTTCTAAAATATTCTTTATGACTATGCATAACAATAAGAAATTCAGGGTACGACTAATGATATTGATCCCCAATTTGCTAATAAAGTCATGCGTGTTGTTGGAAACGCTTTGCATGTCCTACTAATGCCATCAACCCCTACCTAAAATCTGGGGTGTTGTACGATACACTTTGAACGTGCGACTTATGTAAGCAATTCCTCACATAAAGTCAGGGTGCTGCCAGAGATGCTTTGCATGTGTGGCTACAATAATCAATTCCCCACAGGAAAATCGTGGCCTATCCCCGTCTGGTGGAGGGAAGGGGAACCATCATTTGGTCGGGAACAATCCTAGTGACGTCTAATTAACTTCGAGGGAAGGCCTCGTAAGTTCGCACAGATATGAAGTTTTGCACTCAGGATCCTAGAAAACACTTTATATAGGTAACAAAAGCATTTTATTCCATAAAAAATTATACTACATATTATTCTATTACAATGTTAGATACAGACAATACATAAAAAAAGGTCCCCGATAGGTCTACTTTCGTAGAGAGACGGCCTTCCCATCCTGGACTACTTAATACGACTAGATTTCCCCCCCAGAGATAGTCAAAGTACGGTGGAAGTGTTCCACTTGCTACAAAGCATTCTCAAACGATTATGAAGTTGCCTTAAGGGTGGCATTTGTACAATTATCCAACTCTTGAGTCAACAAAGCATCTTTTGGATGCAAAGGCTCTAGTTCTCTTTGAGCAGATGCTAAAGTATCCAAACAAAAGTTATAGCCTATTCCTTATTTGAAGGTGCGAGAAGGACACAAGAAAGGGGGTTTGAATTGTGTTTTCACACTTTAAAAAATTTCGCCTCTTATCGTTAAAACACTAAGAGAACATCAGAGTTCATTGAGAGATTCTTGCTTTCGAAGTAGCATTCAGACTTGTCAAAGCGTAAATCATATATGACAGGGAGAGTCTGAATAAGATATGCATCATTCAGATCTTGTACTGCATAAGGCATAAGTAACAAGAAGAATCTGAATAAAATATGATTGATTCAGAACTTGCAGCGCGGAAGCTTATCAAAGTTAAGATGTAAGGTTCTGATTTGCTTATGTAAGGTTCTGATAATTTAGAGTAAGACATAAACAATAAATCAAGGCATAAGCAAGAGTAAAGAACACACGATATATCCTGGTTCACTTGAGCCATTCCCAAGCTAGTCCAGTCCACCCTCCTTAGGTGATTTCGCCTTGAACACAAGGACTTAATCCACTATAATCAATCTCGATTACAGATGCACGGGCAACAGCCGGTAACTAACAACCTGCACAACCGCAGCTGTGGCTAACACACAATGAACCGTTTAGGGATTCAACTTAATGAATATAACGAACATTGACCTGCAGGTTCCAATCTAGCAAGATCTATTGCTAGGATTTCACAGCTAAACATTCAGGGATTCGTCGCAACGAATATAACGTTTACTGACCCTATTTTAGGCTTTTACCACAATGACACCAAGCCATTGTCTTCTCAAGTCTCCGATCACACTGATCACTTGAGGAATCCTAATTCACATAAAATTAGTTGAACATGAGATTACAATAATGCTTCTTAACAAGCATATAACTCCTAAGTTTAAGTACATTAGAACACACAAGTGTTCAAGCAAGATGTGAGCAACAACTCCTTGCTATCTTAATATTCTACAAAGATGTATGTTAATTTGACAGTTGATGACATCTTGTAGATCTTCTTCTTCTTCGTCTTTTTGGTCGAGCAAGCTTCGAGCAACAACTCCTTGCTTCAGATCTTCAATGTAGCTCAGACGAGAAGGTGGTTGATGACTTGACTGATTTGCAATGTTGTCTTCTTCATCAACAACTTCTGTACCAATTAATTGTTGTTGTGTTGATTTCTGATCTTTGAGCTTCAAAAACAATGGTCGTGTGTAAATGGTGATAGCTGTAGATATTAAGCGTTACAACGAGAACTCATCGTTGTTGCTATCTTCACACAATGACTTGATCAATTCTGCAGCCAATCGACATGATCAACATAATCGATACCTCAGAAGCGTTTACTCCATTCTTTAAATAGCCCAGTAAAATATATCCGTTTAGAATTACTGTTGGCTGTTAGAAAAGAGACGTTGTGTAATGATTACAGCTGTACTGACACGTCTCTTTTTTACTGTGGAGGAGGTGACATTATATATCTTCTTGGGCACTTTGTACAGTTGTTCACAACGGTAACATTTGTCTTCAATTCATTAGAGGCTTCTGATGGTAATTAATTAAAGCATGAGTAGAGACTTCTTAACAGGATATCTGAAACTCCAAGTCTTCAATCTTCTGAAGTCGTCCATTAGGAATCAGCCTTCAGAACTTCAACACTTATCTTTAAATCCGTTATCCTTTACTGCTTCAAGTCTTTCGAAACTTCAGAGCTTGTCCATTAGGAATCTGTCTTCAGAGTCTTCAGCACTTGGTCTTTGGAACCATAATCCTTCAGAACACATAAGTCTTCAGAGTCTTTATGCACTTGGTCTTCAGAGCCTTCAGCCTTCAAAACTTCAAGTCATTGGAATCTTCAGCACTTCGGTTCTCTAGAAGATTGTCTCTTCAGAAGCTTTGCTATCTTCAGAATCATAACCACTCTCAGAAAGCATCCACAAGAGCATTGCAACAGCAATATCGACATCCTTAGATATGACTGATTATGATCAAATACAGAAGCATACTTGCTTCTTGCGACTTGTGTCACACATAGTGACTTCGCATATAATCAATTGCGCACATCTGGTTGGTGCTTGTTGGATCTGATATCTTCTATGATTATGATCTGCACACAACACACGTTAGAACATAAAATGGTTCTTTCACAAATACCATTATTATCATCAGAACATACAGATGACTTGTAGAGATAACTCTTGCTCTAACAATCCCCCCTTTTTTATGATGACAAAACCATGTATTTTGATTGAACGTTTTATACAAGGTAATCACCAAAACTAAACATATTCAGAGTTCGGAACAACATCTCCCCATGAATGTGTTATCCTCAAGTTTTATCTATGATCATCTAGAATCTCATATGATCCAAAAACTCACAAAATAACAATTTGAGTTGCCAGAACAAAGAATAGAAAAGGAATACTTCTCTATCTTGTCTTTAAGGAGACAAAAAATCTTCAGCATCTGGACTAGTTCATCAGAACTTCCATCTTCAGACCTTTAGAACTTAGTTCCTTTGTACGTTGTATCAGAGCTCATAATCTTCAGAGACGTCTGAGGCATTTTCTACTTTTCAGCAGATTCATTTTAGCACAGAAACATAACAGTTTTTATTTAATAACATAGCCTCGCTATTTATCAGAAACAGACACTGTCTTAAGAAACTCCCCCTGAGTTTCAGACTTGATGAAGATTATAGATTTTAACAATTGAATCTTCTGGGTAGTCTCCCCTTAGTTTCCATAAGTCAGATATTGGGATCTTCAGAATCGTAATTCAGATATATTAATTTTAAATCACCAATAAGATCATGACTTTTCAGAGTTTGACTTTGAACACAGGCCTTCATCTCAGAACCTTGTTACTGTCACAACTCAGTGGTTCATCAAAGCTTGATTCTTGATCTGATACCAATAGAAGGATAATTTAGTGATAAATCAATGTTTGATTCTGAATTTGATACCAATGTGATTTTGATTCTTAGTCTGATACCAAAGTAGGCTGAGTTTGATACCAACTGAAAGGTATTTTCGTAGTATGCTGAAATTAATACCAATGAAGGTATTTGAAAACATTTCACAGCTTGGCTCTGATTGATATTACTACAGACTGAGTCTGATACCAATCATTATATACTGAGTCTGACTACCAAGTGTAGATTTAGTCTGATACCAAATCATTTTCTTCTCAATTGAATTCTTGGTGAAAATCAGAACTTCTTCTTCTTGGATCTTCAATCCAGTTCTTCAGACAGTCTTCGACTTCTGATTTGCTTAGTTCTTCTGAAAAGCATCTTGAGATGTAGACTTTGTCTTGACTTCTTTCAGAGCTTTCCTTCTTCTGATTCTTATGTTCTGAATATCATATTCTTAGACAGCTTACAACTTCTAAACAAAGTGAAACAGAGATCACGATAACTTTGACTTTCAGAAAGTTCTCAACTTCTGAACAGTACTGGGTATATCTGATTATGAACACATGTTCACGAATTGTACAACTTCGATCATATGAACAAACAGTTCATAAGAACTTTTAACAAAGTTCTTATTTTCTTAACCTGTTCTGAGAATGCCTAGTGAACTTGTTCAGAGTTCCTCGGTTAAACATCAAACAACAAACATTAGTAGTAAACGTATTTTATCTCATTGATTTACTTGTTTGAGTTTTGCGCATTGCATTCTATTCTTTTAAGATTTCTATCAAAATCATATTTCTATTTCTCCCCCTTTTTGACATCATCAAAAAGTTTGAGCATTTTAGCAAAGTAAACATTTCTGATTTTTATGAAATTCTTAAAGTAAAAGGAAATTTCATTCATTATCAAGAGGAGAATACATAATGCAAGAACCAAAGCCACAAAACAGAGACTAAAATGACCATAACCCTATCCTATGATCCTTTAGACATTCCCATAGAATTCCGCAAAATTCATAGGTGAGCATTCTTCAGTTGCTCCAATGTGTTCTAGTCTAGAGATCACATCTTGAATCTCAAGGACACGAGATATGACTCTTCCATACGGAATACTAAAGGAAGACTTGTCTTTAGATAAGAGAATTTGCTCTTGCATGTAATTGAACATGGTTTGAGGAAGGTTTATTTTTCTTCTGTAGACCAGGAAGAAGATAAATTGTCGATCCGAGTGAGACAACACTTTTGTTCCTATTTCTCTAGGTCTTAAGTTTGTTTCCATGATCTTATGCCAGACTTTAGCAGAGGGAGAGAGTGTGGAAACATAGTTGGAAGGACCATTCCCAAAATGAATTTTGTAGATGAGATCATTAAAGATATTTCTTTCTTTGTAATCTTCAATAGTATCACCTATTTCATCACAATTGATGGCTTGTGCAATGATAGAAGGATTAATCACTACAGGGAATCCAGAAATGACTGACTGAATGATGTGCTGATTATATACATTTAAAAAGACGCTAGCATTTTCCCAGAATTCTTTAACTAGGTCAGTGTAAATGAGGCCTGAGAGCATGTTAAGATAACCCTCCCATTTCTGACACCGTAATTCAGACGAGGTTCTTATCAACCCATGTTCTTTAAGGGAACAGGAGTTCATAGTAAGTTCATTCAGGACTTTTAATTCAGAAGTTTCACTCTTAGCAGCTTTTGAATGTGAGGTAGAAATTTTGGAGGAA
This sequence comes from Lathyrus tuberosus, assembly GCA_022829125.1. NCBI lineage: Eukaryota > Viridiplantae > Streptophyta > Magnoliopsida > Fabales > Fabaceae > Lathyrus > Lathyrus tuberosus. The sequence continues at coordinate 8,535,302 of JALAZF010000263.1, read as the reverse complement.
ATGCAAAAGAGAGACACTAATTGAGATGGGTTAGAATGATGAATAGAGAAGTGAACAAGATGCCTTAAATAGGCAACGAATAGAGTGAGTTAATGAATGCTAGTGACTCCAAACTACAGGTTCATCATTTCCTAGACGTTATACTAGATAGGGTAAGGGGCGAATATTAGCAGACTCTCAGTCTTGGGAAGACCAAGAGATCACGCATAGAATTTTTAATTAATTTTTTACGGGAGTCAGAGATTCGCAATAAGTGCATGTGTAGGAGTGACTCTTGAAGGCATTAACTAGGCGTGAAACAAAAAGACATATTGCCAGAAAAGATTTTATTTTTCATAAATAAGTGTACAAACATAAGGTAAGCATAAGAATTGAAAGTGAGAGAATGGTTAGTTCAAAAATGGAACAGAAGACAACACATATTTCATTAATTTAGTCATAAATACACAGTATGAACAATACTGATGCATGTACTTAATAAACCATTACAAGTTAATAATTTAGCCCAATTCTAATCAATCATCTAATTTTATGAGAACCATCTATTGTCGAAGGTTTCACAAAATTTTCTATCAAGAGCAGTGTCTGGACCGCCTCTTACTCTGCAAATTGTTTGCACGATTCTAGCTCTGAAGAGGACTTCAGATAGCATTCTTCCATAGGGGATGAACGATATGTTCATGGTTCTTGGCAGAAGGATTGACTCTTTAAGATGGTCAAAGATTACTTGGGACAGATCTATAGGAATTGACCTAAGAAGACACATGATGAGAAGCTTATCATCATGATACAGAAAATCTGTTTGTATTGCGGGGTTTAATGTTTGTTAAGATAAACTTGAACCATCCTTTTCCAGTAGGCAGAAGTTTTTCAGGATTCGTTGGTTCAAAGGCAGAGCTTTTATCAAACATATAATGCATTTCAACATTGGAGGTGCATCGAATGGATGCGTGGTTGGTTGTGACACCCCTTTGGGAACAGTCAATGGCTTCAGCAATATTTGTAGCGTTGAAGGTAACTGGAATACCATAGATGTTTGAAGAGATGGTCAGACCATTACAGCTAACAGAGGCATTGATCCAAAAGGATTTTAAAATGTTTGGATAAATTGAGCCTCTTAACATAGATAGGTATCCGTTCCAATTTTGAAAATGAATCCCAAGATAAAAGTTTCGACTAGTGTTTGCTGGATTAGGTTGTTCTTCATTGATGACTTCTATGAGATCATCGTTGCTGTGAAAGGTTCTTGGAGTCATTTTCGAAGGCGTTTTAGAGTTCTAGGATGACTGAGGATAAGAAATAATGAAGGAATATTTAGACAAGGGAAGTGGCTGAATTGAATGGGTCAATAACTGATAGTGACTCAAAAAGACTGGATCATGATTACCTAGACTCTATAGAGGTAGGGATAGTCTAAGAGATGAGGACAACACACAATATAATCGTCTGTTAACCTAGAGAAGACCAAGAAATTACGCATACGATTCTTTTTAATTAATTCTTGGCAGGAGTTAAGTATTTTCAATAAATGTATTTGAATGAGTTGTACTTGAAGATATTAACGAAGAGACACAAAAAATTTTATTTGATATTTTTAATGAGTGCATAACCATAGAGGCAAGCTTAAAGATTTTTACTATTTCCAACACTGAAACGAATCCTAACTTGTCAGCATATGATCACTCCTGGTTAGTAGCTAAAAGGAGATGACAGGCTACTATGGACAAGGTAGCACGCTTCCTAATTTCGTGTTTAACATATGACCAGATGTCATTCAATATGCGTAGTTCAAGGAGAATTGAACGGCTGAGATATTCCTATAGGTAAAGGGCAAGGTAAGGCTGTTGGGAATAAGGTTTTCTATATGAGATGACTCAAGAGAAATTAAGTGAGATAATTTAATATTATCATTTCTAAGACTAGCTAAAATAGATAGATAGACTCTAATAGAGAGAGTCAGATAAAAATAAGAATACTTGTTGAAGTATACTTATGGACAGTAGGAAGTAGCCAACACATAGTAATTAACATGATGGAGAGAAGCTTACATTTGAGACTAATTTAATTCTGACTATTCATCAGTCATACGCAGACGCATACAGGGAAAGACGTAAGAATTTATAAATAAATTTCTAACCTATCCTTACGACACTTAATGTGCTTAGAGCATGATGAACTATGATTAGAATTATGACAAATGTTGTATTTTTATTTCTCAGTAAAATGTTGTGATTAATTTAAGTATATATATCATGAAATTCCAGTAAGTCACAAATTGAGAGAATTTATACCTTGAGGATGCTGAGATCTTTACAAAAATTATTTATCTGAGTGCTTTCATTCTGGCTCTGAGCTTCTGATAATCATTTTTCAGCTTCAGCTTCCTTCAGATTGAGCTATCGGATACTTGCTGAATCCCGTATTATTTAGAATTTTTGAAGTTGAATAATGTAGATATCTTCTACATTCTGATCTCAAGAATCATATTTCAGATGATCCTTTCTTTTCCTGATCAGAGCTATTTATTTGACTTCTGAGAACAACCAATCAGAGACTCCGAACTTAATTGTCAAAATGATAAACTTCCATCAAGCTTCCTAGTTTTCAGAAGGTCATTGATTTCTTAGCTTGAACATAAACTATTGAGAGGTTATGTGCTTCGAGAATTGAGTGTTATCTCATAACATCTTCTGACTTTGCTTCTTCAAACAGATGTAGATTATGTTCAGAGACAAGTATCATCAAATATGTGTGTAGCACGAAACATAGTTTGCATGACACTTCTTGATTTCGCAATGCTGATCTAACTTGTTATAGAGTTAGTCTATCAAAGGATTATCAGCACATCTGTTTCTGAAAAGAAGGTCAAGTGATCATCATTCTGAAATATATCAGCAACTTAAATCCTTTTTGGCTTAGAGTAGATGACTTCAGTCGTTGCATCTAGTCAAGCATCTTATGATTCCAGAATTTGTGAAGTTCTAAAAGAATTATTAGATAGTGATATGACCAATCACAGTTAGTTCAGCTGAAATAGAAACTCAAGTCATCAGAACTCAATTATCCATGTTGGTTCAACCAAGAAAACAATATTTAGTTTTTCAATGAATCTTTTAACTACTTGATTAGTTAAGATTCAGATGTTGAATTTCTTTTGAATTCTTCAGTTTTCTGACTTCTTCAATAGACCCAATTCCGAAGTTCAAAATCATAGAACAACAATCTTTCTTCTTTACATGAAGAAGTTCTTAATGAGCTTTAAACGAGAAAGTCAAGGGTGAACCTAATCCGTTTCTTGAAAACATCTCAAAAACTCATAAAGAATTAATCTTCAGCAAATAAGACTTCTTGTTTTCTGATGATTTAACTTTGAGCAAATACGTGGTTTATCCATACGTATCTTCCAAGATAAGCATCAACAGATACTACTACTTATCTGATGGATCTATCATATCAGCTGATTCTTCAATCTTCATCAAATCTTAAATGAGGAAGATTCAGTTGATGACCACTGCAAACTTTCAGAATCAGTGACTTGCTCAAGTAATCCGATTGATTACAATTTTTGTACGCAATCAACTTCTGAGCTGTTACAGAAATTGTAAGCGGATGGTAATCTCACCCAGAGTATTTCTACGCACCGTATCTGGATCTTTTTCTGACACTGTTAAGTGTTTGATATCCATTAATAATAGAACCGGGGCTCTAATACCAATTGAAGGTGCGAGAAGGACACAAGAAAGAGGGGGTTTGAATTGTGTTTTCACTCTTAAAAACTTTTCGCCTCTTATCGTTAAAACACTAAGAGAACATCAGAGTTCATTGAGAGATTCTTACTTGCGAAGTAGCATTCAGACTTGTCAAAGCGTAAAGCATATATGACAGGGAGAGTCTGAATAAGATATGCATCATTCAGATCTTGTACTGCATAAGGCATAAGTAACAAGAAGAGTCTGAATAAAATATGTTTGATTCAGAACTTGCAGTGCGGAAGCTTATCAGAGTTAAGATGCAAGGTTCTGATTTGCTTATGTAAGGTTCTGATAATTTAGAGTAAGACATAAATAATAAATCAAGACATAAGCAAGAGTAAATAACACACGATATATCCTGGTTCACTTGAGCCATTCTCAAGCTAGTCCAGTCCACCGTTCTCAGGTGATTTCTCCTCGAACACAAGGACTTAATCCACTATAACCAATCTCGATTACAGATGCACGGGCAACAGCCGGTGACTAAAAACCTGCACAACAGCAGCTGTGACTAACACACAATGAACCGTTCAGGGATTCAACTTAATGAATATAACGAACATTGACCTGCAGGTTCCAATCTCGCAAGATCTACTGCTAGGATTTCATAGCTAAACGTTCAGGGATTCGTCGCAACGAATATAACGTTTACTGACCCTATTTCAGGCTTTTACCACAATGACACCAAGCCATTGTCTTCTCAAGTCTCCGATCACACTGATCACTTGAGGAATCCTAATTCACATAGAATTAGTTGAACAGGAGATTACAATAATGCTTCTTAACAAGCAGATAACTCCTAAGTTTAAGTACATTAGAACACATAAGTGTTCAAGCAAGATGTGAGCAACAACTCATTGCTATCTTAAGATTCTACACATAATTATATTAATTTGACAGTTGATGACATCTTGTAGATCTTCTTCTTCTTTGTCTTTTTGGTTGAGCAAGCTTCGAGAAACAACTCATTGCTTCAGATCTTCAATGTAACTCAAACGAGAAGGTGGTTGATGACTTGACTGATTTGCAATGTTTTCTTCTTCATCAACAGCTTCTGTACCAATTAATTGTTGTTGTGTTAATTTCTGATCTTTGAGCTTCAACAATAATGGTCATGTGTAAATGGTGATAACTTTGGATATTAAGCGTTACAACGAGAACTCATCATTGTTGTTATCTTCACACAATGACTTGATCAATTCTGCAGCCAATCGACATGATCAACAAAATCGATACCTCAGAAGCGTTTACTCCATTCTTTAAATAGCCCAGTAAAATATATCCGTTTAGAATTATTGTTGGCTGTTAGAAAAGAGACGTTGTGTAATGATTACAGCTGTACTGACACATCTCCTTTTTACTGTGGAGGAGGTGAGATGATATATCTTCTTGGGCACTGTGTACAGTTGTTCACAACGATAATATTTGTCTTCAATTCTTCAGAGGCTTCTGATGGTAATTAATTGAAGCATGAGTAGAGACTTCTTAACAGGATATCTGAAACTCCAAGTCTTCAGTTTTCCGAAGTCGTCCATTAGAAATCAGCCTTCAGAACTTCAGCACTTGTCTTTAAATCCGTTATCCTTTACTGCTTCAAGTCTTCCGAAACTTGAGAGCTTGTCCATTAGGAATCTGTCTTCAGAGTCTTCAGCACTTGGTCTTTGGAACCATAATCCTTCAGAACACATAAGTCTTCAGAGTCTTTATGCACTTGGTCTTCAGAGCCTTCAGCCTTCAGAACTTCAAGTCATTAGAATCTTCAGCACTTCGGTTCTCTAGAAGATTGTCTCTTCAAAAGCTTCACTATCTTCAGAATCATAACCACTCTCAGAGAGCATCCATAAGAGCATTGCAACAACAATATCGACATCCTTGGATCTGACTGATTATGATCAGATACAGAAGCATACTTGCTTCTTGCGACTTGTATCACACATAGTGACTTCGCATATAATCAATTGCGCACATCTGGCTGGTGCTTGTTGGATCTGATATCTTCTATGATTACGATCTGCACACAACACACGTTAGAACATAAAATGGCTCTTTCACAAATACCATTGTTATCATCAAAACATAGAGACGACTTGTAGAGATAACTCTTGCTCTAACATTATTCGCCACGATCTTCACTAGATGAGTCACCTGGTCAGAGAGGAATCTGACAAGATTTAGGGGAAGTAAAGCGTTTTCCACACCGGTGAGAGAGGTTGAAGCTTTCTCTACTTCATGCATGTATCTGTCTTGCTAAAGCTTCAGATCGCAAATGCTATCCTCCAACTTTTGCTTCTCACCACGATGTCAGTAGGACTTTAAAACCTTCCAGTGACCCGATCCACCAAGGACCAAAGCAATAGACACATTATAAGACCAATCCTTGTCTAAAAGAAGAGATCAGCGACCCCCGTTATAAGACCAATCCTTGTCTAAAGGAAGAGGTCAGCGACCCCCGTTATAATGAGAGCCACTGTGTCTCGCGTCACCAGAAAATACCTTCCTAAAATGTAATTGTAGACATTTTCACAAGGGATCACTAAGAAATACACATCAACGCTCCTCTCGTTCTTCCCTTCACATAAAGAAATTGACAATTCTATGGCTTCGTAGGAGCGAGTGATGGAATCATTGAATACCTATGGACTCCTACCTTCGTATTGTGTGAGTTTCCTTATCATGTAGCCCTAATTTCATAAAGACACATGCGTATATGATGTTCCATGAGCTCTCATCATTAATTAGAATCCCTAAGACAATATGGTTAGCTATTGCGCCAGTTATGATAATGGAAGCGCCACATTGAAAATCCCACCCACCTTCTCGATATCTCAAAACCTTAGGATATGTCTATCTTCTTCCTTCTTCTTCTTCACCACCAACGATATTGATGAAGGTGTAGAAGGATGATTTTTAGCTTGATGAACTCGTGGTGATTTTGGAATCGGGATCATATATCATTATTAACCTTTAAGCCAGATCATTGTAGCTGATACCTAACTTTAGAATCACAAGGATCTGATCATAGAGATTTATGAGAATTAGAAAACGATATATGTAATTATAATGATGCATGCTAGGGAGAAGAGTGCTTTCAGTACGACAGAGCTGGGTGGACCTGCAAGGTTAACACTCCAATACCCAAGTCAGTCAATAATGGAGGAGAAATGATAACGTGAGTAAGAGTGAGATCATACCTATGAACATTGATGAATCCAAAATTGTGTAATAGGATAGTTTTATTAGAACCTAAGAAGAAATAACCAGTGAATAAGAAAGGAAATCCAAGCATACCGGCGAGATGATACATCTCTATAAAAGCCACATGACGGTCATATTTGGTGACAGGTCACCCTATTGGGCTTGGACTGTCCAAACTAACCCCATCTGCCATGTAAATGTGAGTGATGACGTGTGTCCATGAAATGACTAGTTAGAAAGAGAGAGAGAGAGAGAGAGAGAGAGAGAGAGAGAGAGAGAGAGAGAGAGAAGAGAGAGAGTGTGTGTGTGTTAGAGAGAGAGAGAGGGAGAGAGAGATTGAAGAAAATTATTTCTCCTTTGATTCCATGGAGAACATGTCTCCTCTTGGATGTGTATCTGGTAATGTGACCAAGAGAAACTACTTTCCACTTTTTTACTCTAGGACCAAGGAGTCTCTATAAATATCTCAGCCTTATATGGTTAAGGAAAGATCAAATCTTTGACCTATAAAACCATACTCAAAGCTTATCACCTCCCTGTGTGAGCTAGTTCTAAATACTGTCAAGACACCCTAAACATCGTAGACAACCCTACAAACACAGAGCTACCTTGGTTGTACCTTTTTAGCAAGTACATATCATTTTAAGAGTGTTCCACATTTTCTTAAAATTGTACATTTTAATACATAATTTTACTCTTTAATACTTAAAGCACTAGTTATCAAGTACTTAACTTTTAAACTGTGTTTCATTTTTTCTTTTTCCTGTATGGTTAAGATATTTCTAGGTTTATTCACCATTTCATTATTTATTAAATGAGTGAGAATAAAAGAGTCATTTTTCATCGAAATCGCCCATATCAAAGTCAAAAGTTTAAGAAAAAATTTCATTCTAGTTTTATGTAGAATATGCCCTTCACCATCAAATAATGAAGACTTGTTCATTGAAAGACATCTTTTAAAAGAATTGTTTGAAGTCATCATTTTTCTAAGACGATTACTCTTTGAACAAGAGTTAAGATCTAATTCCACTTATTGACCAAGTGAATTCAACCACAAGAGAAAGGGTGAATTGTGATGAAAGAGTATTTCAAAACTTTTAAGAAAACAATTGACTTTACGTGGTCATTTTTATGAAAAGAAACGAAACATAGATTTAAGAACGAAATAGTAAATAACAGGAAAATAAAGGTACAAGGGAAAGAAAAGTGCACACTAAAATTTATACTAGTTTGACCTTAAACCATGCCGCCTATTCCTGTCCACAAAAATTTTCTCTTTAGAGTTCCATTAACAACTTGAACTTTTATCACAAGATTAACCCACAAACTTCTTACACCAAACTTTTACCCAAGTTCAACTTGTAACCTTCATAACAATCTCAGAGTTACAAGAGAATGATAATATTGATTTATAATTAAAGCTCACGCTACAAGAAAATTTGCTATTAGCTACCAAATATTTGCTAGATTTATTTAGGGTTAAATATACAAAACCCCCCTGCAATGTTAGCGAATTCTCATTTTAGCCCCTGTAAATTTTTTTTTTTAAACACCCCCTCTTAATATCCAGATTCCCTCACTTAGCCCCCTGGCTGCCACATGGCAGCAAAGATTCCTTTATCTTTGCTTGCGTGGCAGCCAGGTGTCATTTTTAATATTATTTTATTATTATTTTTATTTATTTTATTTTTTATTTTTATTATTTTTATTTTTTATTTATTTATTTATATTTATTTTTTATTTTGATTTTTTTAAATTTTTTTAAATTTTTGTTTTAATTTTTATTTTATTTTATTTTATTTTGTTTTATTTGTTTTATTTGTTTTTATTATAATTTTTATAATTTTTTTTCTTTTTTTATTTATTTCTTTTTCGCCTTGCAACCGATGTAAAAACATACATTTTAAGAAAGATAACATACATTTTACATCGGGCCAGAAAGGAAACCGATGTAAAAAAAAAACATTTTACATCGGGCCAGAAAGGCAACCGATGTAAAAACATACATTTTACATCGGACTTAATAGTCAACCGATGTAGTAGATGTATTTCACATCAGACTTAATAGTCAACCGATGTAGTAGATGTATTTTTCACATCGGACTATGACCCGATGTAAAATGTCTTTGATTTACTACATCGCTTGGCTTTACATCGGACCCAGAACCGATGTAAAATGTTTTTTTCGCCCGATGTAAAAAGTCTTTTCTGCACTAGTGTAATTTTTAAAATAAAAATTTGTTTAAAATAGAATTAAAAATAAAAATTAGGTCAAAAAACGAAAAATAAAAAAAAATAAAAAAATAAAAAATATATAAATAAAAACGAAAAAGAAATAAAAAAAAAGAAAAAAAAATTATAATAAAAACAAATAAAACAAAATAAAACAAAAAAGTAAAAAAAAAATTAAAAAAAATAAAAAAAATTTAAAAAAATTTAAAAAAAAATAAAAAAAATAAAAAAAAAAATAAAAAAAATAAAAAAAATAAAAAAAATAAAAATAAAAAAAATAAAAAAAATAAAAAAAAAGAAAAATAATAATAAAATAATATTAAAAATGCCACGTGGCTGCCACGCAAGCAAATAGAAAGGAATCTTTGCTGCCATGTGGCAGCCAGGGGCCTAAGTGAGGGAATCTAAATAAGATGAGGGGGTTTTTAAAAAAAAAACTTTACCAGAGACTAAAATGAAAAATCGCTAACATTGCAGGGGGTATTGTATATTTAACCCATTTATTTATTCAAGCCAATTTGTGGCTGATTGGATGGATTTTCAGTCACTCCTGGAAATACTCGAAATAAAATTTGTGATTAGCTTTTCTAAATCACAACTCCTCATCCCCACTTAAAAATATCCCCCAAATTCGTATCCGCCCATATTTTCCTCAAAATCTTACTCTGAACCCATAAATAAGAAACCCTAGATCCGCAAAATACCAACCAAATCAAGCGATTGAAAGAGGGATTCAAAGCATTAAAGGAAAGAAAGCAAGAATTAAGGTTCAGAAGGTGTGAAAGAGGAGAATACTCACAAAATTGGAGCAAGTCCGTGTTCGATCTCCTGGTGAAGGTAAAACCTTTGGTTCTTCTAGTTCCTCTCCTTCTTTTGCTTCTTCTGTGCGTGATATGATCGAGCGTTTGTGTAGGCAAAATACGGAATCCGACGGCGAAAATGTGTGGAAACTCGATGAATCAGGCGTCGCATAACGACATTAATCAGGTACTCTTTTGGATCCCTTCCCAATTTTGCTTTGCTGCTTTGTGCTCTGCGATGCGTGTGCGTTTGATGCTGTGGGTATGTGAGATTTCTTATGCTTTTCGTGTATGTATGATTGTGAGCTCTTGTTCTTGTGAATGTTAGTGAATATTATGGTTTTGCTCTCTGAATGAATGTTGTTGTGCGTTTAATTTTGTGAACTTTCCATTCTTGTATGAACATGTCTGAACCAGTTTTTGAAACTTGTTAAAATTATTTAATTCTTGTCTTAGAATTGTGACTCCTCATGATGAATGCTATTTCCTTTCTGATTAAAACATGTTTGTGACTTGTGTTGGAGTAATTGAATGTTGTCTGAAAATTATTGAGTGCTGTTTTGGAAAATTTTGATCTGATTTTTGATGATTCACGAATTGATGAATTTGTCCTGATGTTTCAAATCAAACATGTTTTCTTTTCCTTTTTCCAACTCAGGTCAACGATTTCGTCAAGATGCAATAGTTGGAATTGCCAGAAACAAAGCCAAGTGCTCAGACTTGTGAAAACTTCTATAAGCAAGAAAATGGTAAGCCACTTCACCTTTGAAACCTCACAGCTTGTAAAAGTTCTGCATCATGTTCTCTTTGCACTATTGTGTGAAATCAATTTGTGATAAGATGTTGAGTGCAATTTTGAATTTATTTTCTCATGAACATTTGTTAACAGCTTGATTTCTTTATTACCTCGTGTTGGTCTTGTTCAAATTCTGTACGTCTTTTGAGTTTTGCAATGTTTTGTCTTGAATGTAGGTTGGATAATGTTTGGCTTTTGGTTCTTTTTATTGCAAAAAGTGGGCAGGTTGGATTTATTGGATGTATGAAATTGGAAGTGGTGGGTTTTGATGCAGCAAGCTTTTTTGTAGACAGGATTTCGTACGGTTTGAGTGGGATGTTTGGTTTTGTTTGGAAATTAATGTCAGGTTTTAACTTGTGGAGGTTTTTGGGTTAGGTTGTTCTGGTGGACTTTTAGGAGGGTCTTGCATTTTCTTGTCCTAGTGGTTAGCTTTTCTAAAAAAGTTTGTGATTAAAATTTCTTGAGCTACTGATAGTACCATGTTCCTTGTATTTCCAGGTTCTTATTGAGTTCTCTAGTGATGGTGATTTCGTGGAGGTAGCTGGAAGCTTCAACGGCTGGCATCACCCAATAAAGATGGACCCTCAACCATCAACTAGTGTTATAGACCATGGTGGATCAAGGTTCTAAATATTTTAAGATCATACGATTCTTGTATTGTTTTGAGGCTTCAAATTCAATTCAAATTTCAAGTATCAACAATTGGCTGATTAGTTTATTTTCCATCATATCAGATAAGTAAGAATTAATATGTCTTAGTAAAATATTGATATCTTCAATTCTTTGTGATTATATCCAGAAAATCCAGATTTTGGTCAGCGATGTTGTGGCTATATCCAGGTGTATATGAGGTGTGTGTATCTTCCACTAAAGTTTAATTGAATTTATATAAAGAGCTTAAATACTTGAAGATTTAATAACTACTTGTTTGTTGTAGATAAAATTTGATGTTGATGGCCACTGGACAACCGATCCTCAACGGGAATCAGTAGGAAAGGGTCACATATGTAACAACATTTTAAGAGTAGATAGATGATGCAGTCTGGTTCAGGTCATAACTGCCAGATGTATATAACAAGGTACGATGATAATTTCCATCTCGATTGTTTGTAATAATCGATTAAAATGTTTCTAGGTATACGCCAAAAGTAACATAATCAAACTAAGGATCTTAAATTTAATATTATTGTGGACTGTTGTAGGGTACATATCAATTCAAGATAATGGTTTGCTGTGAACTTCTGCATTATCAATTTTGACAGCAATATGAAACAAGAGAGAACACAAGCATGCAAGAAATATCAACAATTGGATTGAGTGTCTTCTAATACCATTTAGTATGTGCATTTAATTTTAATATTAGTGTTTTTGATGCCTATCTTTCATGAATGGGCAATGATTTGTTTGTAGTTGGGAGAAAATCGACCATTAGGCGTGGGCTAATAATAGTGAGGGATTTAGATAGTTTAAGAAAGAGGTCATTGGTTTTTTACTTTTAATGTCCAAACCTCTTGTCATTTTTTGTGGTTCATTATAAAAGCGTCTCACAAGAACCATGATGCAAATTCATTTTGCTGAGCACTGTAAATTTAAGATGCGATGTAGTATGATGGATGGCATCAAACTAATATTTTTTATTAAGTCAAATTTAAAGAATTAGGTAGACTCATTTAGATGGTGGCTTCTAAAGTGATGATTCAATTAAGCCTATGTATGTGTTTGGAAACAAGGTGAGTTACTACCATCTCACGTTTCACGCTCCTTCCACCACCGTGATTTTTAAGAAGCTACTATTGTTAGCATTTACTAACCATGTGTTTGGACGGTGTTTTTTTTTCCAAAATTCCAAACATAAACTATGTTTGGAATTTTTAAAAGACACAGAATGTTTAGCAAAAACTAACAATAGTAGCTTCTTACAAATCATGGTGAAAGGGGTGTGAAACGTGAGGTGGCAGTGACTCACCTTGTGTCTGGCTTTGCTGAATGGCATATATGTGTACAATGCTGATATTAGTTTCTTCATGTTTCTCATTCCACTAATTTTATGTTTAACCATAGTGATGAAATTGAAAAGCTTGAAGCTGCTAAGACAGAACTACAAAACCAAATCGCAGATGAGGTATCGGTTGATTTCCTTTATGAATAATTTTGCTTATGCGTTGGAATTATTTTCCTCGAAGTCAATAGAAAGTTTTACTTTCTGTTGTAGATGAAGGAAAATGAAAAGCTGCAATCAAAGATAGATGAACGAAAGAAAGACTTGCAAGAGCGGCGTTTGGCACTTGAGCAAGATGTATGTTCATTGCGAAATGAGTTATTCGTTCTTTCTCCATAATAAATTTAAGATTCTGTCACTAAGATTCATTTTCTTTCCATAGGTGGCTAAACTAAGAAACTCAGTTACGGTTTGAGCACTGAGCACTGTGACCCTGTTTTGGTTTCTCAGAAGGTTCGTGCCGGTGTTTACAGAGGTGTGACTACTAGTCAACTCGATGAATTGGCCGCTGAGACCGCCGCCGGCATGGCTGCTAACCACCCTGATTATGCATCTGTAATTTTTCCCGCCGTTTTTAGGGTTCTTTTTTTCTCACCTTTATCGTGGTCCGATTGTGATTTTTGTTGTTGTTTGTTGTTTGATTTAGCTTGCTGCTAGGATTGCTGTTTAGAATCTGCATAAGAACACTAAGAAGTCGTTTTCTGAGACGTATGTATTGTTTAAACTTGACGAGTTTTGAGTTTGATTAGTTTTCTCATTTTCTGGCTGTTTTGTTATGTTTAATTACTTTAATTATTATGTTTTTTCAGTGTGAAGATTATGCATAATCAATTCAACCATAGATCTGGGAAGAAATCTCCTTTGATTGCTGATGATGTCTATGAAATAATCATGGAGGTACACTGTTATTTTGAAATGGTTTATTTAGGGGATTCTTTTTATTTGTTGTGGAATTCACTTTTTGTTTTTGAATTTGGTTTAGAATGCTGCTCGATTGGACAGTGAGATAATTTATGACAGAGATTTTGACTATGATTACTTTGGGTTCAAAACCCTTGAGAGGTCTTATCTGTTGAAAGTTGATGGGACTGTTGTTGCAAAGCCTCAACATATGATAATGAGGGTTTCTGTTGGGATTCACAAGCATGATATTGAATCTGCTGTGAAGACTTACCATTTGATGTCTCAGAGATGGTTTACTCATGCTTCTCCAACTCTTTTCAATGCTGGGACTCCTAGGCCTCAGGTCTGTGTATACACGTGTTATTGTTGGCACTCTTTCTAGTTATGTGAATTTGTGGTCTTATTTAGTTTGGTTATTGTTTGCTTTTGCAGTTGAGTAGTTGCTTCTTGATATGTATGAAAGATGATAGTATTGATGGGATTTATGATACATTAAAGGAATGTGCTGTCATTAGTAAATCGGCTGGAGGAATTGGTGTTTCTGTTCATAACATAAGGGCATATGATCTTTCCAACTTAGAGCGGATGGTTGAGGAGCTTGGGCAGCGGCTTAATGTTAAACTCGAGCATAAATATCGATCTAATTCAAGTATCAGGAAGACATCGCGACAATTATCAAATCAGGAAAGAAAAATGTATGTTTATTTTATCAGTTTTCATGATTTTCAAATGAAGGTTTCAAAGGCTTCATGTGTGCATAACAGGCTTGGTTTGTGCGGCTCACGTTTTTGCTTTGTGGCTTTCTTGGTTGTGTTTCATGATGTAACAGCTTGTGATATTTATTGCTTTTGGTTGCAGCTTGTAGGAAAGGTTGGAATGTAGGGCGTTTGTAGCTCATGGCTTGTTTGAAGCTTGTTTGGTCATGAAGAAACCGTTTTCTCATCTTACAGTTAACATCATTATCGTATCCAGTTCTGTTTCGCAATTTTAATGTTAATTCAGTTTCAGTTTATGGCTGTCTTTTATTTGTGAATTTCAGGTTCACAGTTCATAAGCGGTTCTGTGATTGCAATTGGTGATGAGCAGGTTGTGAATTTGTCCAACAAATGGATGCTCATGAAGAAACAGTAAGCTAAATTCCGAGCCAGAAAGATGATTTTGTTAGTAGCTGCAGACCTTGCCAAAAAAATCGAACTGAAATTGCCGAAGAAAATATTCAAGAGATTATGATGGATTGGAAGAGAACGAGAGAAGAAGCAATGACTGTTGCAAGTGTTCAGAGTTGCTTTTGCTTGCATCGTGCTCTGAGTTTTAATGTCCAAGCGCATAATGGTTTGAACATAACCCTTATTGTTGATTCTTCTTAGAACATCTGGATGGTGAACACTAAGATTCTTCTTAGAATATTCTTTGAGATGAGGATAAATATGTATCTTGTAGTTGATTAATGGAGTAGTCATTGTTCCATTGAAGATATATTAATATGAAATTGCTTCTGGTGTTCTCATTCTACTAATTAAATATAATCTTAAATGAAAAATTATTAATTTTAGATTATTTTATTTAAACCAATGCTTAATTATCAACAAATATGATGCCTTAAAAAGTAGTTTTTTAGGAATAATTTATTATAATTTAAAGCCTAATTGGTTTTGATTAGAAAATTAAAAACTAATATATCCTTATTTAGCTTGAGATTTGCTATGATTTTTTTGAGGTGAAGTTGTAGCTGTTTTGTTTGGAAACATAATAGAAGACTGGTATTTTGCTACGATTTAAATGTGGATTAGCTGCGAATTACAAAATATTAGTTTGAGTTTTGCTAGAAAAATTTGCTCTAGATAATTAGCCACCCAATCCAAGTTACGACATATTCTGTAGTTAATCCGCAACTAATCTCTAGCTAACTCTATTTGATAGAGTTTCGCTTCAAATTTGCTACGATTTTTGGCATAGCTAATCTCTGATTTTCTTGTAGTGTCAGATATATTTAAACAACAATTTCACAAGCACAACTCTTACTTAAATATTTCACTTTCTCAACACTAAAATAATTTTATGTTTATAATAAATTTTTAAGAAGTGAGTGAGTAAGAGAGACGAGTAATATTTCAAATTTTGTGTGTTTTGATGTGAACACAAATCCTCCTTACATAAATTTTTTTTTCAAAAAAAAGAAATAATTTTTGGGTCAAAACCGCTTCATAACCGATTAGAAAGTGACACTAATTTATGATGACCTAAAAAAACGTTTAAGTATTTGTGCATTCTTTAGTACTTTGAAACTTAGCACACTTATTACAAAATAATGAGCCTAAACAAATAAAAGCACCTAAAACACAAGATTATAGACGAGCTTGAAAAAAAAAATTCTTTGATGGTGTTGTTCTTGACATTTGATTTTCTTGCGTCGAAAATGAGAATGTTCTAACTTTTAATTTACTACAATCCTTTACCTTCTTTAATGATACTTATGATAATTTTTCTTTATTCTTTTTGTTATCATTAAAGCTATGATCATATGTTCATCACATAAAACCACAATAATAACACAAATATTTGAGCAAATGTGTATATATCTCTTGTTAATAGTTGAAAACGTAATTATTTGATTAAAATTTAATAAAAAATGAGACAATGCAGTTGAGCTCAGATTAGGAGTTTCTTTATGTTCAAAAGTTAAATGTAAATGTAAGAGGATGGGGTCTATAAGTTATATGCGGTGTTTGGATTCTAGAATTCTAATACTTAAAAGGAACACTATAAATTCTAGCTATAAATAGTATTTTTGACATTTTTTGAGAGCATGGTGACATTCCTGCTATATATATATATATATATATATATATATATATATATATATATATATATATATATATATATATATAATAATCGTACCTGGATCAGACAGTTTCTGGTGGCCAACAACGTCGTCTGAGCTTCAGCTCCGGTGCGGCTGAAAGACGACCGGGGGGGGGGGGGATGTACCTCTAAGGTACTCCGACGCTCAAGTAAGGTAACCGTCAGAGAAAAAGCAAGTACAAGAGAAGAAGGTTAGAGTGTTAAGAAGTGAGTAACCTGACCCTCTCAAGTGAGAGGGTATTTATAGAGAGCCCCCAGCGCGGGGCCAACGGTTACTTGCATTGGGCTGGATTGCCAGGTCCAATCCAAGTAACTGCCAGGGCTTACGTGGCGTAGTGAAGACCAGCACGTGGTCTTCGCCCTGGGGTAACCGTTCCTAAATCTCCGGAATTAGGGCAGACTGATTCCATCGGGAGTGGGGCGGTTACATGAGAACGTGTCCTCGCGAGGAGGAGTCCTGCGTGTCGGGGAGAGACGTGTCCTCGCGGGGAGGACTTACTTGCGGGCGGAGATGACTCCTCTCGGGGATGAGCACATGAGGGTCGAGGATAGGCGAGCCCGGGAGGCTTAGGGCCTGCACCCGACGGCCCAACCGAGGGTGTCGTACAAACCCGAGGTTAGGCGTATGCCCGACCTGTGGAGGTGAGCCTGTGCTCGACAGTGGTCTTGTTAGGAGTCCTTATTGGGCTGTCTCCGACCTTGTGGGTTGGGCCTGCTCGACTGATGAGCATGCCCCAGCCCAGTCCAGAACAAGAGCCCCCCAAGTCGTTGCTCTGAGCATCAGAGTGATGACTTAAGGGCTAGCCATGTCGAGGACTCGTCGTGGAAGGGATGCTAACGAGGAGCTGTAGGTCAAGAGGGGAGAGACAAATCGACCCTTGGGACGGGTTGACCTAATCTGCGCGACGTCTCGGGGAGATGAGAAGTCTGAAGCGAGGTGACTGGGAAGGCGCTCGTTGGGAAATGAAAAGACGCGTGTGGGGAAACGTGTGCCACGCGTCATAACTCATCATTCCCTAGGGCGGCTAAGCTAGGGTAGCGCAGTCGATTGCCTAGGAGCCCTCGAGACTCGTGAGAGCCCCATAAATAGGGGAAGCCCGTGCCATTTGCACGTTTTTCGCTCTCCCTTTGCTTTAACTTTCCCTTCCGTTCGCCTCCGTTCGCCGCCGCAGACAGCCGTACCGGAACCCTACCGGAAGTACTTTTTGAAGTAAGTTCTCTCTTTTCCCTCTTTTGCTTGCATTTGTAGGGTGATTTTTATGGTGAACTGATGAAGTTCCCATGAAAATCGCGAAATATCCGGCGAAAACGGCGGAATTTCATAGTTTATTCGTTGAATCTCGCGGGGAGAGATGATGAAATCCACGAGGACATGAAGAATATCCCGGGGTCGTGAGATGAACGTCTCTCAGTTCTTTTGTTGAATCTCCCCGGGACAAATGATGAAATCCCCGAAGAATGTCACGGGGACGTGGGTTGAATATCTCGGGGTCCCGCCCAACACCGCTCCCCGCGGACCTGAGGATGGTCGCGGGTTCGCGTTCCCCGACATTACCTCCGCGCCCTTTCACTTGATCAGCGGTGGAAGGGGTGGATTTGATATGGGTCATCGAATTCACCGTTTCCTTCTGCTTTTCAGTTAAATGGACGTATTGTAAGCGGCCAAGGGGTCTTTGGATATCTACGACGGACCTGGTTCACCTATGGCGGAGACATCCAGCGCCGGGGAGAGGACGCCCGACGAGTGGGCCTGCGAGGAGGCCGTGAACATGATATCCGAGTTTGTCGACCCGGAGGAGGAGGGAATATTTTGTACCGTCGAGCACCGCCTTATCGGTTCCCCGAAGTCGTGGAATATGTTTAGGCCTCTGCCACACCATCGGATCTGCTCGACGTACAGCGGGATGCGGTTCCCCGTCTATGAGTTTATGATCGACGAGGCGGGGGTGGCGTCTGCCTTTCACGGATTTCCAGCAGACCGTATTTACCTGGCTGCGTTTGGCCCCTTCTCAACTCCACCTCAACTCTCTTGCTTTCATTAGGGCATTCGAGCTAGTGTGCAAATACCTGAAGATCGGGGCGACCGTGCCCTTGTTTTTCCGCATTTTCCACCTTCAGCGATAGGCCGGAGACGGTAGGCACGGTTGGGTGTCCTTTAAACAGGTGAACAGCCTGTTTCACACTTACATGGACTCCGTGCGGAATTTCAAGTACCGGTACTACCTCGTGAGGCCGGTCACACACAAGGCCGTGAATACCATGTACAGGCGGGTTGTCAAAGAGGTGGGTGGACGGCGAGAGGAGACCCTAGCGCCTAAGTTCCCGTTGTTCTGGACTGAAGAACACTTCAAGAGGGGAACGGACAGCTATATCGTCAGCCCCGGCAAACTTTGCGAAGGGGATCGCTTGGCTCACGAGGCCATAGTTAAGTTCGTCAGCGGGTTTAACAAAGCAAAACTCGTGATGCCAAACGGGGACTTCGTTCTGGGCGATGACGGACAGGTCTTGACGAAGCGTCGAGTGATCAATACTAGGGCTCTCCTCGAGACGTTTTCTGACGAGGAGGCTCTCAAGCTGTTAGGTGGGGGTGGTCTCCCCGACCTGTCTTTCCCTTCATCCTTCTTTCCGAACTACTGACCTCTTTGTTTTCTTTGCAGATAAGATGTCGAATGCTGAGGAGCGCTTCAAGAAGCTGAAGGCCAACCGCGCTGCGAAGAAAGGAGGCAAGAGTCGCGTCGACCAGCTCCGAGTGCAGGAGTCCGTTCCCACCCCGACACTCGGGGGTTCCTCTGGCTCTCACCAGGGTAGTGATTCTCTCAGCCCCCAGAGCTCTCCGAAGAGGCAACGACTTGCAGACACAGTGGACATCGACCTTACCGAGCACGAGAGTCCCCCTGCCGTGAAATTCGTGCTCCCGCCTTGTTACACAAGGCCTAACTTCTTTATGGGGAATAATTCGCTATGAGTGGGTGGCTCCGAAACTCAGGCCGTCTTAAGCGTCGACAAGGCTTCTCGGCGAAGGATGCTGGTGGAAGATGTGTCTGCTGTGATGCGGGTTTGCGTGGCCGCCTTGGTTCTGAATGACGAGGCATACCCCGCAAGCGAGCTGAACAGGTTGCGAGAAAGTTTCCAGTCCCTCTCGGCCGAAATGGAGAAGGTGGGTAAGGAGCTGGCTGACTGCAAAAGCCAGAACCAGGCCCAGCTCGAGCTTCAACAGAAATTGGAGGAAAAGTTAAAGAGTGCCGAGGAGGAGCGGAAACGTCTAGCCGGTGTCGAGGAGGAGAGGGATCGTCTCTTGGCGAGGAACGCTGAATTGGAGGAGGCTGTCTGCCCCGCTGAGGAGGAAACCGAGGAGGATAGGTTGCTGACTTCGCGGGCAGCGCTGATAGCGAAACTCTGGGAAACCGAGGAAGACAATCTCGCGGTCGCGGGCATAGGGTTCAAGAATGCGGTGGAGCAGCTTCGGGTCCTTAATCCTGACCTTTCGACCGAGGGGATTGACCCCGACTATGAGGTGGTCGACGGTCAGATCGTGCAACTGATGAGAGTCGACGAGGTCCATGATCCCGAGCAGCCTGAAGGGACCGCCGCTGAGTAGGATTTTCTTTCCTGTTTTGTTCGGCCTGCGAGCCATTTTTGTTTATTGGGATATTTCTGCCCGGCCTGCGTGCCAGGGGCTTTTTGACATCTGATTGTAATATTTGTACACTGGGCTTCTGCACATTTTAATGTACATTTATTTATCTGCTAGTGTTGTTTGCAT